>JALQPE010000081.1:0-62882 GCA_030407315.1 Asparagopsis taxiformis | reverse complement strand
AATTTATTGGCGCCGCGTGGACTTTGGAGGGCGTGGACTTCCAGTCCGCCCTTTGATCGTCGAAACTTTCCCCACTCATCTTTTTCCATCTCCTCCCTGCTCTCCCTTTTCTCTTCACCTCACAAGTAATGGCGGAAGTACGACGGCGACATGGGCTCGTCGTAACACGCAGCGAAAATGGACCAACAGAACCGCATGATTTGTACGGAGACGGAACAATTCTCTGGGTGGATCCGGCGCGCGTTGTTTCAATTCCAGCGATTGAAGGAGCTGCCACTCCTGCCTCTGATATTCCCCGCGGAACGCACCTAAACTTCGATGCTCTCTATCTGTACGGTACCATAGCGGAAAACGGGGACGTTACCCTGGTTGGAGGTATGGACGTGTGCGAAGAGGTATTGTCACGCCCCCGAACCAAGACTTCAAGGTATTTACTCCGCATGTGCTATGAGTCTATTTCCACGAAACCGCATACGCTTGCCTTGATTCTGTATCACATTCTGGAGAGCGAAAGGACAATTCCGTTCTACGAAAGTGTGTCAATTGTAGCTTACATGCGGGACTGCTGGCATAATAGAGAGAAGGACGAAGATAACGTTCCACTCGAAGAACGTTCACTCTCAGCGTTCCGAAGGGCTGTGGGCAGTCTGTACAGATTCAATCTACCATCTCTAGAAGCCATCGTAATCGTTGACAGGTGGTTTTCATATGCGTACCACCGCCACACGTTTAACATTGTGCAATCAGTGCGGAACTTCACGAGTACTGGTGATGATGGCAATACAGAGCTTGATACTAGAGTATGGGATCTGTTTCTTACCAGCTGTGGGATGCAGGATTTGTCGGTATCGTTCTTTATTCCGGTGTACATCAATGAGCGTGATGAGCCAAGGGGTGTGGAAATTTCAACGAAAACCTCCCAGAGTCCTCGTCCCTCAGGTCCAGTGTTCTATGAATACCAAAACCATACACACAGGAAAGGACAGCTATTGGACGAGATGCGTACTCCAGGCAAACTCTGGCTTGTCAATTCTTTGTTTCACACGTTCAGGAAAGGGCTACAGATCATGGTAACTGGGCAACTCCAAGATATTCCCCGTCTTTCCGGAAAGTTGTATTTCTCATGGGATTGATTCAGATGGATCGAGACTGGAAGTTGCGAGTAGAAACGCGCCCACGACACGGACAAGAACCAGGTCTGCGGCTAGATTGACAGCGCTAATCAAAAGGACAGTCCTTTTACGGCACAGCGTCTGGGATATGGGGTTCATCAGGTTCTGGCAGCATGGGATGAGTTGGCAAAATCCTTGGGGTCAGGCGGTGCAGAAGAGCTCCTACAACCTTACCTTCTTTACGACCAGAGACTGTTTACGTACCACGTCCTGGACTCGGAAAATAGGGGCTTTTCACCGCTTCGAGAGCTGAAGACCTTGTTGCATGGCAGAGGAGCTGTTCGAAGAGTGCAACACTCGGCAAGCATTTCAAGTGCTGCTGTCCATCGTACGCTGCTGCAAGACGCTCAGATGCGCCTCTGTGCAAAGTCATTCTGGGAACACTTAATGGCAATATGTCGCAATGACAAATTGTTCGACCTATCTGTCTCGGCTCCGCAAGATATACCGTTCATAAAGAGCTTCCAGCCGTCCCCCGGCTCCCCGGTTTCCGGGAGGTTCACGACTATTCCGGCACTGGCGATGGTGGAAAGGCAGCTCACAGCATTCAGCCTCACAGAAGAGCCGCAATCAACGCCCGACCCAATGAGGAGCTGTTCAGAGAAATGGAGACGACAGCTTCTCCAGTGCGGAATCTTCGGTAACCCGACAGGTGTCGGAAGCCGTGGCCGCGAACCCGAATAAGCGTAGGCGTCTAGAGGTCAGTACGATCGGTGCAGCAAGCTCAGGGGCTAACCCGGCTAGCAGCAGCACCGGTCCAAACGAAGCTGATGTGAACTCCATGCGGGTCGAAGAGGAAGTGTTAATTCCTGCGGAACTGGAGACATGAAAGGATGTTTCCTACATACATTCAACTGTAGTTTCCGAGACCTTCTGAAAAACTACGACGCCGTTGACAATCCTGGTAAGCCGCAAATCCGGGAAGGTGCTCAGTTGGTCCTCACTGACCCGCCGTACAATACTAGGCGTATGTCCGGCAGAGGAAACTCTGGTTACGATGTCCTCCGTCAGGAAGAAATCGAAGACACGGTAGCTGAAATTTCCAAGGTGACGCGCAAGGGTGGTCATGTTCTCATATTCACATCTGCTGCTCTGTTCTACAATTGGGTTTACGAGCTCCGCAAAGTGAAGTACTCTGCCGGCTATCCTATGTTTGCCGTTGATTCGCAGCCTATTGTGTGTACTCGGAGTCCGACACATTTCACATCCCCCCCGTATCGTATCACGACAAGTTTGTTGAATATGGTGGAGTTGGTCGTACATGCCACCAAGCGCGCAAGCTGCAAGGGAGATGGGGGATGGTTAATTACCGAAATGCCGGATACATACCTTCTAGATTCAAGGCTTGGACAAATGTCATCGACAACATCCCGCGGATCACTGCGTCGGAGACGGTGAAATATATGGACAAGGACAAGAAGAAGGTTACGTTGCGCCCCGAGCAGAAGACCGTCGCTCTCATGCAAGAGCTCATTGGGCGTTTCTCAAACCAGGGCGACCTGGTTGTTGACATGTTTGCTGGAACTTTCTCCACTGCTGTTGCATGCCTGACAATGCACCATGGTCAGTACAGGAGGTTTGTCGGGTGTGAGAAGTTCAAGGATTGCTACGAACTGTCTCTTCCTAGAGTCAACGTCGCATTTCTCCACCAGGTCTCTATTGGGAACTTTGCCCAGCAGTCCACGACTGCCCTACAGCAGCTGGCTTCTGCTCGTCTGGGAACTTCGGAAGAGAGTTCATCATTGAAGACAACCTCAAAAGTGCCCATTTCAACCAAACTTCCGCCCCACCTCATCAGCTTTCTTACTGGCATCTGGTGCATTCCGGACCAGCACAAGGAGTTGACAGACCAACCCATTGATAAGTGGCCACAATCGCTGCTGGGTTTGTTGTCTACCGTGGATATTAAAACCCTGCTGTCAATAGACGCGATGGCACACAATGTATACGTCGCAGCGTCAACGATTCCTTCGGCTGGTGACGGTCTGTCTGTTTGCAAGAGTGGATATTGATCCTGGAGATATCGTAGGGTACTATTTCGGGTCTGTGGTTTACAAGGATTTGTACAAGGCGAAGTTGAAGACTTTCGGTACTGGACCTACTTCCTTCTCGATTGAGCGTTTCCAGAAGTACGCTGTTCAAATTAAGGATGCAAATGTGAAATGTCTGATGCCATCCACGTCTGCAAGTCCAATCTTCATTGTTCCATTCGAGTATTGTGCGGCATCGAAAATCAACGACCCAACGTTTGTGGACCCAGCGGAGGGAACTGAGCGTCCGTCGCGTTCTGCTAATGTTAGTTTCTCTTCCCCCATACAAGAAGTTCTTGATGAGACCTCTGTATCAACCTATCAAGTTGTATGCGTCACTGCCAATGTGCCCATTTCAGCTGGCTCAGAGTTATTCATCGAGTACGGACACGAATACTTTTCCGTATAACCAGTACCCTGTCTGGAGAAATGTTGAGAAGTAAATGTTTTCCCATCTTCCTTTAAACTCTGTTCATAGAATTGTAGTTCAAGTACGTGTATGTGAGCCAGGAGGGAAATCCTTGCACAGGTCCCCTAAACGACGTAAAATACGAGCGTAAAATTTGGTAATTTTTTTGGCTGTGAAATTACTGCAGTAAAAAGCGATCTAGCTTGTGCACTTAGGTAGATCGCTTTTTACTGCAGTAATTTCAGAGCCAAAAAAATTACCAAATTTTACAGTATAGCTTGTGGCGCCTGTGGTGCCTTTTCGGCGACTGCTCTAGTCTGAGCTCTAGTCTGCACTCAACACGACCGTTGCTTCAATGATGTCATTAAGCAAAATGGTATGGCTTACGTTTACTTTCTACAATAAACGGTCTTTGACGCAGCTCGACTGTGTATGATGGTTCTGTACCACACCTTGTGGGTGTCACGATTGTTTGCTCGCAAGCGCAAGTAGCTCCACTAAGGGAGGGACAGACCAGAACATGTATTCGTGGTCATGCTTCGTGCATTACCATACGGTGCATTTAGATTAGTTCATGTACATCCGGGTGAATATAGCGATGGAAAAGTAGAGGAACAACTACATTGCATTGCTCGCTGGCTTCCGTTCCGATGGTTGAGATGCCCGAAACAGAGGGTATTGGTCCGCGGTATGAGGGGAGATGTGCAAGGCAAGTGCCACAGGCGCCACAAGCTAGACTGTAAAATTTGGTAATTTTTTTGGCTCTGAAATTACTGCAGTAAAAAGCGATCTACCCAAGTGCACAAGCTAGATCGCTTTTTACTGCAGTAATTTCACAGCCAAAAAAATTACCAATTTTACGCTCGTATTTTACGTCGTTTAGGGGACCTGTGCAAGGATTTACATCCTGTCTCGCATACACTTATTTGAATTCTATGAACAGGGTGTAAAGGAAGATGGGAAAACATTTACTTCTCAACATTTCTCCTGACAGGGTGCTGGTTACACAGAACAGTATTTCGTGTCCGTACTCGATGAATTACTCTGAGCCAGCTGAAATGGGCACATTGGCAGTGACGCATACAACTTGATAGACACAGTCAAGCTGCGTCAAAGACCGTTTATTGTAGAAAGTAAACGTAAGCCATTCTGTTTTGCTCAATAAAATCATCGAAGCAACGGTCGCGTTTAGTGCAGGCTAGAGCAGTCGCCGAAAAGGCGCCACGGGTCAGCTCAAGATGCGCTTAAAATTTGGAATTTTTTTCGCTCTGAAATTACTGCAGTAAAAAGTGATCTACCTAAGTGCACAAAGCTAGATCACTTTTTACTGCAGTAATTTCAGAGCGAAAAAAATTACCAAATTTAATGCCCATCCTCCATTCTCTCCATGACCGTTCAATATGAGTTCTGATTGATTAGGACGCAACCGGCGGATATTATGCGCATTAGTTGTTATATTGCGCTGTCCCACGGTCCTGTTTGGACAACCTTCAAGTGCATACCTTACACGACCATCCACTTCTTCTTTCTCGGCTCCTACTCATCTGCTACTCTCTCTGCTTCTTCTGCACCTGAAAAGCAATCCCGATCGAGGACTTCCCCCTACGAGACGCACTGTTCCGCTCTCTCTCTCTTTCTCTCTTTCACTCCCTACACCAATCTCTCCACCTCTACCTACCTCTCTCTGCCAACCTTTCAGGGATCCTCTCTACCACTTCATTGCCAATCTCTCTGGCACTATCCACCACACTCTCCCTCCCACTGTCTCTCTAAAGCGACAGTCTATCTCTCCTCAACCATCTCTATTCTCCTATCCCCCTCTCTTTCTCACTACACTTCCGCGCTACCCACTCGGCAAAAACAACATGCCTCCGCGTACTATCCCTCTGTCGACCACCAGTGCAGCTCGAGAGCTCACCATCCCTGCCATGTCCCGCACTGGCACCTCGCTTTCGAACTACCTGTTCAGGGAAACGAAACTTCCGATCGCTGACATTCATGTCACGGAAGAAACATCCCGCGAGGTTGATGTCTCTCATGTTGAAGTGCTGTTCCAGAAGATGGTTCTCGAAGGCTTTCAGACCTCTTCTGTGGGCTCCATGACTGTGGTAAATCTACCATTTGGGCCCGATGGAACACGCTACTACATAGCGGACGGTCTTCATCGTCGTGGAGCTCTGGTGCGGGCGAAGGAGGAACAGGTTGAGCGTTTAGCTTCCGTTGTGGACAACGTTCCTGTCCAGGAAGCCTTGAGGCCGGATGGTGCGCCAATGACTATGGAGGATGTCCTTTACCTCAGTCAGCGGTTGAATGAGCTTGTTCACACTGTTTTGCCAACCACCATCCGGGATCGTATACATGCTATCATTAGCATATACAATTGCAACCTCAAGTACGCTCAACCTGGGGATAGGAATCTGGCCAACATGACGGCTTCGCAGCTGTCTAATTGGTTCTTCCAACGTCATTTTTCTGGCATCCTCCGGAAGAGTACCGTGACGTCCATCGTCAATGTAGCTATGAATATGCGACGTTCGCCTCGCACGTACGCAGCCTACAAGATGGCTTCCGGGAGGAAGGAGAACGAGGTCGGCATCAGCCTTCTGGTCCTAAAAGACACAGCATTCACGAAGGCTGAAGACCGTGCTAGTGAATTGATGGTCAAATGCCTTCACTACCGGTCTGTGCTGCTGATGCATTCGTTTGGACGTATCCCAGGTCTCCAGCTCCGTACATATCTCAATTACGTTAGAGATTTCTACGAGGTCATCCGTGAACTAGCACCCATGGTTGACCTCAGTACGGAGCAATTGGCAGACCTGGAAGACCTTGAACCGGATGGAAAGGAAATGATCCCGACCTGGAAATCCGTGTTCAAGCGTATGGTTCAGTACGAGGAGGAGCCGGTGCCGAAGAGAACGGAGAACCAAGATCTTCGTATAGAAGATTTCCGTTCGGTCATCCAGCATCGTTTCAATGTTGCACCGAAGCAACAGAATCCTCCTCGTACTGAGCCGTTGGACTCTGCTGCGAATACCACTCCCGCCAATGACGTGGTAATGGAGGAGGGTGCGAGGGCTTCAACGAGTGCTCCTCCTGCACCTGTCCCTCCGCCAGGATCACCATCGCAAGTGCCTGGCAAGGATCGTTCTCCGACACAGTTCGGAGAAACTATCATCGAGCCTCTCCCTGTCCCCCTTCCCTCTGAGCCCCTCCCAGAGGATGAAACTGGTCCCTTGGACATTTCTGCTGCTGTTCCACCTGAACAAACGCAGCAGAATGCTCCCGGGTCCTCAGGCAATCCCACCACCCCTCCTGCCAAACCCACCACCCCTCCTGCCAATCCTACCACCCCTCCTGCCAATCCCACCACCCCTTCTCCTCATCCCTCTCCTGCTCAGTCTCCCATGGCTGTCTCAACACCCTCCGCTGCCCGGGCTCCATCTTCTCCCCCCAAGTCTCCTATGGCTGTGTCACCACCCTCCCCTGCTCCAGTTCCCCCCACTCCTATGGGGGAACAGCAGAACCCCGAAACTGCGGAAGTCTCTGAACCGCTGGGGGGTGGTGCGGAGTATCCCGTTTCGCGTGCCATTCGCATTCCGGCCGACGAAACTACTCCACGCCCCTTCCCTTGCTCTCTTGGACCGCACTGTCGCTTTCCCGGCTCTGCCGCTGTGCACAAATGCACAGCGTGCAACTCTAAGCCAGTTCACAACCTGTGCGACTATCCCCGCGTCCACCATCTCATCCCCATCAAGTACCTGAATCAAGGTGAGCGAGACATGGTCTTCGTCTGCTCCCGTCGGTGCTATGATGGTCGTCAACCCAATGACCCCCCTTCTTGGACCCCTCCTGCAGGGGTCACGTTACAAGAAGCGTGGGATGGGGATGAGTTCAATCCTTTTCGCAAAGGAGGCTCAACGACCGAGTCGGTGGAACAGGACAAGGGTGAAGCGGGTGTCAAGGACAAGAGGAGCACCGTAGGAGAGAAGACTCCCATATCTCTGGGCAAGGTCAAGAAGCCCTCCAAGAGTACCCGCCGAGGGGAAAAGAGGAAAAGGGACGATACCTTTAGTCCGCTTCCGGCCCGTGTTACTCGGTCGAAGACCAGAAGTGCTGCCGTTGCAGAGCAGCTCATCGCTCTTGGCAGCACTTCTTCCCCTCCTCCCTCCCTTCCGCTTCCTGGTCAACCCCCGTCTTCGGGTGAGAAGGAGCGTGACAATGAAGGTGAGGTGAGGAGGAGGAAGAAACCCCCACGAAATCGAAGGTGACTTCGAAGGGGTTTCTGGTCCACCGGTACGAGGACGAACAGCCGAGTCCACCTCCCCACCTCCTCGAGAATACTTCCGTGGCCGAAGCTGAATCGTTCGTCCGTTCAGTTTCGAGCCTACTTCATCCTGAACACCGCTCTGGGTTCTACTTGACGGAAGGGGAGGTGGAGGAACTGAGGGAGGATATTGACTCCATGGCTGGTTCTTCGTCCATCGAGAGGGCTGTGTATTTCGAGCGGGCAAGGGCTAGTATTGATTCTGATGGATATGTTGTCCTGGAGAACATACTAGGAGCTAAGGAAGTGCGGTCTAGTATCCACGACCTTCTGGCAGCCTTTGCGAAGAAGTTCTCGGAAGACGAGGAAGGTGCGTGGATTTCGATTCTGAATTCCGGTTCTCGAGGTAAGGATGCAGAAGGGGGGCCGTCTCGGCAGCGGTACATGACCCCCTGCAAGGCCGTTGTCGAAGACCTGGACACGCTTGCGTCTGGTCCAATAGCTCACGATAAGGTCTCTGTGGATGTTCTGCTCGCTATTATAGCAGAAAAGCTCCACTTAGAAGATTCCGTTTCGTCATTGAAGGGATTCAAGGAAGGCTCCAAGCTCAGGTTCGGTAGAACAGGTCTTCGGATGCTGCTCACAGGGTCGGGCTGTGATCGTCAGATACCTCATCTGGACTTCACATACCCCGGTCCACCGCCAGGGGAACCCAACCGATACTACGGTAAACCTGCACCAGATCCTGACTATGCATTCATTGCAACTGGTGCAGTGGGTTCCCCGATTCTGGTACGACCTCGCAGCCATACCTTCCTCAACTCCCCACGCAAGGCCTTCCTGGACGTCTGGCCCCACCTCGTTCCCAAGTTGGTCTGGATACCTCCGTTCTCTGTTTTTGTCTCTCGTGGAGACTTGGAACATGCAGGTCCAGGATGGCAGGACCACGATTTCGTGAAGACCAGGCTTTCCAACACTGGAATGCCGTATGGTCACCATATTCGGGTCCACACAATGGCTGCGCGTGTCTCCTCCGAGCTCGTCAACGACCTAGTTTATGCGCCAGGGCTGGGTGACGACCCCAATGCTCTGCCGGAGCCCTACGATTTCGATCACGACTACGTGTCGGATAGTGATAAGGAAGAGGAAAGTAGTAGCGAAGAGTATATTACAGTTGAATAGATAGCATATTAACTATAACATGCTCTAAACTGATATTTCTCTTGTTTCCATGTTCTCCCACATTCCTATAGTCTACTTGTAGTTTGTCAGAATCTCCTTCCGTTGATAGTCCTCTGCCCTCTCCCCTTCTCGTGCATGGCAAGGTAAAGAATGGTAGTATACTAGTTGCAACCAGTGTGCCTTCGCAAGTCGCGAAGGGCGCTGGACCCCTGGCGTTGAGGTCCTAAAATTTGGTAATTTTTTTCGCTCCGAAATTACTGCAGTAAAAAGCGATCTAGCAAAGTGCACCAACCTAGATCACTTTTTACTGCAGTAATTTCGGAGCGAAAAAAATTACCAATTTTTTACATCTCCCGTTCCATGGACACCGCGTTGACAGAGGTGCTCAAACCAGGGAACCTGGCCACGTAAGCACGGTTGAGCTATCACTGTTTCAACAAAGTTAGTCATGTTGCAGCACTTCACAGAGCACAACATTATTTTGAAATCACTAGTTTGTACAACATTCCCATAGGTAAACGACCCATTCCGAATTCTGACTAGACATAGCAGCCACTAAACATACGTGTAAGACTTTTGAATTCCTGCTGCGGCTGGAATGCAATATGCACTATCCAAGTCTTTCCAAATAGGGGCTATCCCATACGTAGGGTACATGAAGTGAAGCTTTAAAGAAGTTTGGTATATTTTACCTGGTAGTTTGTCTCGTCGACTTCACTTCCTAGATCATCTATATATAGACATGTAGTATACCGCGGAATGGGTCCTATGACAATAATACTCCTAATGACCTATTGAGATTATCCTGTACGTACCTTCCCCTCTCGATATAACACATTAGAGTCGTATACGACTAAACCTACAACTATGATTACAGAAAAGGATAAATGATGCCCACTGAGTACAAAGTACAGCATACACCTTGATGTTAACGCGTTCAATGTGCTCGCATAACTTCCTCTCCAAGGTTGGGAAGTGAACGTGCGTGTATAACAGCCTCCGAGGAGGTGATGTCCCGAGCGCCCCAGGGAACTCAAGCGCTGCATATGGGGCTAATTCCGGTGCAGGTTGTTGGAAAAGCCCAAGTTCGGCGCCCGGAAGCTCAGGGAGATGTTGAAATTTGGTAATTTTTTTCACTCCGAAATTACTGCAGTAAAAAGTGATCTAGCAAAGTGCACCAACCTAGATCACTTTTTACTGCAGTAATTTCGGAGCGAAAAAAATTATCAAATTTCAACATCTCCCGTTCCATGAATGATTTCTGTTTATGGGTAGTATAGTCGTATGTTCAACTGAGCAAGGTCATAGTTAAACTATTAGACTGTAACGGTCGACTTATTCATGTTCTCCCTTTCTACAGCTTTACATCTGTGTGTTTCGTTTCTATGCTCACTACAGCAAGGCCTACACGCGGTCCCTCACACACATATCAGAGCCTGCATATTGTCTGTCATCGAGACATGGCAAGACCGAGAAAGTCTAGGACTGGCCTACGACTACGATACAACAATGTATACCCTGGTCGTAATCGGGCTCGGCGTTCGACTACCAGAACAGTTTCTGACCCTTTCTCCGTCCATCACATGGGCTGGAGACCAATGCAAAACCCTCTTCCTCCCCCACAAATAGACCATGACAGCACTTTGAACATTCCCCAGAATCCAAATGCTATCAACCACCGGCTCCCAGATGCAACACCCCCTTCCTCCCCTGTCCTGGATACGTCTACAACTGGGAACAATAGCTTGCATTCTATTGCTCTGGTACCCATGGATACCACTGTCTCTATGGAGTACGCCAAAAGCGAAGAGGGAAACACCCTGCCACCTCCAGCAGTTGAAAACCTATCCACCATTCCCGACCATTGTGATATGATACTTCCTTCTAGGAGTGAACCTGCTTCTGCTGTTGCGACAGTTCCTACTGAATTCCATCACGATAGTTCTGACGAACCCGATGATGTATTCTCAGAACATGATACCGTGTCGAATGATAAAGACCTGCTACTACAGGAGGAGGCAGAAGCGAAGCTCCTAATCTCTTCTCCCTTTATCATGAACACGTCCAATCCAGACAAAGCTCGCAATTACATGACACAATGGACTACGCTGTATACTGTCGCAAAGCTGACAGGCTCCACAAAAAGTACTGCCGCTAGCTTGCAGGAAGATCGTGTTTTGTTCGATTTCGCGAGAAAAGGCTCAACGAATAAACATGTTCAGCAAGGTCTGCCTCATTATTCGACAATAGTGCGTAAGGTGAGACCGTGGCTATTCTACAATGCATGGTTGCGTTCAGAAACCGTTTATTTTCCTGTAAACGTAGAGCGCAGTGCAGCCCGTGTAGCTTCCTCCGCAATTCTACGAAGAAGCCGCGTCGAACGAGCAACAACAGGCCAATCAGCACCTGTACTTATCGTTCCACCAAGCGAATATGCACGAGCAGACATTACTACGCCACAAATATTCGACCTTGCGTGGCGTGATAACACACAATTGGATGCTTCCGACTCGGATGAGTTACTAAGTTTCCATGGTAATGTGTGTACATCCAGGATAGGAAAATTCAGAGAGTACTCTTTGAAAGGACAAAACTATACTCTGAGGGCAGAGGAGGATAAGGATGGCTCTCCGGTTCCTGCTTTCGGGGGTAGTATTGTGGAGCTTCGAGTGATATCAGGGCGGCACGCCTCTCCTCTAGATCCTACTCTCAGTTCCCTTTTCCAACAGGAATCACTATCTTCCAGCCATGAGTCGTTCAAAGCTCTCACATCTTCTTCGTGGATTAACTCTGGTGCCGCATTTCATAGCAGGCTTTCGGTCTCCCCGCATTCATATGGGTCCGCCTTCATCCTTCAGAAAGAGTCGTTCCGGGAATATGCTCGGCCGGGTGATCACCTGACAGTTTTATCACCCAGTCCTGAGTGCAACCCTACTCAAAATTGTGGTATACAGTTCTTCATTGGGCTTGTCGTCAGCTCTCCCGGACCGCCAGGCCCATCACAAAAACTGCTCTTTCTCGTCAACTCTGAAGGGCATTACAAAGTTGTCGGCGGAACTCGTGCAATCAATAATGTCAAGTTATTGAAACCAGGCACGAGCTCCAGCCCCTTTCATCCTACACATCTCCGTGGGGTTCTCAGCTGCGGTACCATATACTACGTCTATCCATTTCTTTTATACTGCGATGACTTCAATGAAGCCTCTGGTAAGAAAGGGAGTGCTGGAGGATGCTATATGCTCCCAATGGGTCTTCCGCTGGACTGTCGCCGGAACAGTTCTGCTGTGCGCGTTATCGGTGTCACAGGTCCTGGTGTTAGTACAAACCATATCCTTCGACATATCTCTAGAGACATTATTCAAGGATGTACGTCGGGGTTTCGTGATGTCGATCCAGACGGCAATGAATGTCTAATTTTCCTGGACTTTATTGGTTTCGTATCGGATTATCCTGCCTGTTCTCATGTGCTGGATGTCATGGGGCACAACGCAGACTGCCCATGCCATTTGTGTTTCTTTGTAAGAGGGGGGAAATATGGGAAGAACTCGCAGTTTGGCTACGACACCCGTTTACATTCGAGCTCTGATACACACTTTCGCACATCCGAGCGAACAGCTGCTGTTCAGTCATCGGAAAGTTCTGCAAACATCTTGAAGTATCTGGGTTTGAGAACAGTGCAAAATATCACAGACACTCCATTGCATCTCATTGAAAGACTACTTCATGAAGCTAGGTCCAAAGGGCTGGTTCCAACCGGGACACCACTCGGAAACGATGGTCTACGAATCCCTGTCGTACCTGCTATTCTGGACCCATACCGTTCGACGTTTGTTGGAATTGACCATCTCCTCCACGGACTGGCAAAGGATGCTCTGGACAATGCTTTTTCAAGCTTGCCTAATGATGGTGTGAGAAGGCTGGCTGACAGGTTCATGGTGGATGCCCTCCTTGTATTGGGTCTCGCAAATCAGAACAGGATATATAACTTCAACGCAGGTGAAACTCATACAATGGGAATCTCGGACAGATTTGCAGTTCTCCTCGTCGCCGAACACTGCTTCAGGTCTTCTCTGAAATTCCAATCGCAGACTACAAGGTCATCCGAAGGTAGCGGTTCAAGGTCACTCCAGGCTTCTGAAGAGCAACGCCATCTGTCTCTCGAACTTGTTCGTCTCCTGTCCTCTATATCTGCAGCTACATACTTCCTACCACGAAAAAATATCGACGGTTCTGAGGCAGTACAGAGAGCTACAGGGAATTCTGCGCACAACAGTCTCCGTCGTCTGCAGCAGCTATCGAAAGAATATGCTACTCTAGTGGATGACCTGCTCAAGACTGTTCCTACAAGACAGCGGAGCACAGCGGTCTCGAAGAAACGGAAGATGCAGACAGAAGGTATAGTAACGAATGATAATGACCACATTGAGATGGAAAACAAGACTGCTGGATTCCGGGCAAGGAAGATTCTTGACAATAAGCCAAACTTGCACCGTCTCATTGAGGCATTTGAACACACTGTTCCTCTGCTCGGACACGCTCGCCAGGTAGCTGAGCTATCATTCGAAGCAACACATCAACAAATGAAACGAGGTCTAGAGCATTCCGGAGGTGCTGACAGACAGTTGGATGCTATGTTAGCGGCACTCGGAAACTATTGGAAAGGAAGCCTCCATCTTGCTTTGAAAAGTTTCTCCAATTCTACTCCAGCATCTGTGAAGAGACAACGTTCTAAACGGTTTCTCCTTCGTGTTCTATTCGGACGGGAGCACTGTAAATCCATGGAGAACCTCCCGGCTAGTACGCTGCATGACCTCTGTCAAGAACCCCTTCTCGAACATTTGAATAGGTCTTCTTTACCATTCTTCTCTTCTCCATATTCATATTACTCGTGGACAGGAGTTCCCTCTTCATTACCACAGCAGGATTTTTGCTGTGCGCAGAATTCGGATGCAGTCATGCTTCGTGGAAAACCTTGCAAGGGAGCACGTCTCAGTTCTGCCCACCCTGCCTTTGCAGCTTCGCCCTCTGCTGCGTCTCGGGACTTTTCAAAGCCACAAGAAATAGCTTCTGGCTGTGTAGTACAAGCTTGCTACTCAGCTTCCCCGTCTTCTAGAATTCTACAGAAGACCTGTTCACCTTCTTTTTGGGCTGTTACCACTGTATTTGACCTGACTATTGATGGAAACATTGCTTCACCTGGAAACGTTTGCATAGACGAATCTCACCAGGAAAACCTGTCTCCACCACACGCTATTGTTCTTCCAGTTATCAAGCAGAAGTCCTCCCCCACTACGTTTGCTCCGAACACCGATTCCGGCTCCTGGTTTCTCCCTCTCACTTCAGGGGTTCGTAAGGTTGGTCTCCTCCACAATTGTAGCCCTTCATTATGTTCTGTGGAGCAAGGCACTTCGAATGGAGGAATTACGCATGGAGGTCCTTCGTTTATGGATGGTGGTTCCTTCTCTATTTTTGCAAGAGCAGATGGATATCCGCCAAGGACTGCATGATACTCTAGGGTCTAGTACATAAGCTTTTCTACCATATTACTTCCCGTAAACAAACTTCCTCATATTGTAGCGTTTCCGTCACATACATCCACCTTGACATTGGCCATACTTATGTCCCTTGTCCCAAAACCTGTGAGACACTATGTTCTATTCTATGTAACCATCTCTAATTCCTCGTCTATACCTTTCATGCTTCTTCCAGAGCTTATCATTTCCTTGAACTGCCTCAAGCATGAACCAGCATCCTCAGGGCGGAACGTACCACAATAAAATTAAAGTAAAATTAGGTTTCTTTTACTGCAGTAAAAACTGATCTACCAAATGCATCTTCCTAGATCACTTTTTACTGCAGTAACTAGTCATTTTTTTCTAATTTTTCATCATTGGCTCCTCAGCCTGCAATACACGTTTCCGCTCACACGCGTGCGGCTCCACGCCAGCTGTAATGAAATAGAACACTACCCAGTGTTCTATTTCATTACGTTTTCATGACGAGTCCATCTCGAGTCCATGACGTGTTCATAGATCATCGATGATTTGTTTCTGATTTGTCAGTACGAAAAGCGCGCGCTTTCTCACTACGCAAGTGAAATACGCGACCTCTGGGCTCACTCTGCAGCAGTATTTAAGGCTTGCGTCACGCTAAGCGCCATCGTCATCGCCTGTCGCATGGAGCACACCACCTACGCAGGATGGGGCGGCGGAGTGCAACCACATCCCTGCGGATGTGATTGTGCCCCGCCGCCTCCATCCTACGATAAGGTTTTCCAGCTCATTTAGTCTTTTAGCCATTCCTCCCATTGTCTTTTTCTGCGGTTCTTCGTTGTTCTTCTGCTAACATACTTTTCTGCCTTTCCTACTTTCTGTTTCGTCTTTCTCCAGGGCTACTGTCATTACTACGTTTTCTCACTTCTAATCGAGCTTTTGGCATACCGTTTCCAGCACTAACCACTGTGTCATCCACTTCTTTCCATCTCTGTGCCAGCAGAAGTTTCTGGGTTCTCTACAATCCGCTTACTCAAGCTCTGGCTCCACTATCAACGGTATGTTCTCTCGCTTCTACTCATGCTTCTAGCGTTGATGAAATTACATTCCTAGCACTAACCATTGATTCATCTATTCTTTTCCTTCCAGGTGCCAACAGAAATTTCTGGCTTCCCCTCACCTCTCTTTTCATGCCTATATGTATTTGTAGTTACTTTATGTAGAGCTGGTGTTTTGCCGTTTAGTATCTGCCATGGTGGCATAGTTCATAGTTCCGTAGTGCAGTGTACAGATGATCTTCATGTCGTGAAACTTTTGGCGTTAGCTGCCCATTTACCTATTCCATATCCACTACACCATATCGTAAATCTTGCGTACCCGGCACTGGCTGCAACCTAGTCTAATTCATCGTCCCTATGCCGATTTCCATTCTACCTAGATATCGTTTCAGTCAGACCTATCCGTCCTGCAGTTTCTCCGCAAAAGTGCGATGTGCCGCCCATTCTACCTTTCAGTTTCTACCCAGAGCGCCCACCGGTGCAACCACTCTACCCAGTGGACATGGTCCACGCCCACCCGACGGTACAACTACTCTACCCAGTGGACATGGACCACGCCCACCCGACGGTACAACTACCCTACCCAGTGGACATGGACCACGCCCACCCGACGGTACAACTACTCTACCCAGTGAACATGGTCCACGCCAACCCGACGGTACAACCACTACATCCAGTGGAAGTGAACCGTACCCATTACAGTGCTCCACGGTGGAATAATACCAGTGTCACGAGCAGGTGTTATAATAGAATATATCCGGGCTTTACACAGTACTGTAGTTTGGAAACTAACCGCGCTTTGCCTTGGGCCGTACATGCCCAGTCAATGGTCCCTTTTCAGATTATCGTTTGGCCAGTTCCACAAGTCAGCTTGGTCACGTCCCATAAGCAAAAAGTCACCTACTCTGGAATTGTTCCAATGAATACAATAATTATAGTTTGGTCACCGTCCATTCAGAGAGTGCTGCTTACGCCTGGTTTCAGACACCGGACCGTCACAGTGTGCCCATTATATTTTATAGTTTATTTCTACGAATCGCTCTGCACCTTCCACCACATATCGCAGTCACGGTGCACCCCATATCTAACTATACCCATATACAGTACTGGTTCCATTCCAACAGTCCGTGCCTGCGTGACTTGGCCCGTTCTAGTCAACCCGCCGTCCTGCTCATATATGGACGTGGTTCATTTCCATCCCTACGTGTCCTTCCGTACATGGTTCAGCCATAACCTCACGGCCACACCATAGTTCTGCCTGGTTCCTGCCTACTGTAAAACAAAATCGCCGTGCTGGTCTCAGCCCATGATTTTTTACATTTTTTTCGATGGGCCTTATCCAAACCTTGGGGATGGGCGTTCCGCTAAAATATGGTGACTATTTCTACTGTACAATACGGCATTTTCCATGGAATATTCTCTATTTTTGCTTATCCTGTGTTCACAGGATGCCAACTATCATCGGCGGTCAGGTGGTACTGAGGGGAGAGAGCAGCCGGAGTGCGGGCCTCGTCACAACAGACCGTCATTGGTGCCAAATATGCGTGTAACGCCCCCGCGACGTCAGGCTATTGCCGATGGAGGACATCATAATCCCGATAGCGTGCGAGATGGGGGGACGGTGAGGGCAGAGAGGTTGCATCCGCCGGAATCCATCGATTTAATGGCGAGTCGCATCAATGCGCAGAAGAAGAAGATCGCGGAGCTGGAAAAAAAAGTTTTTAGCCAGGACATAGCAAACAAGGCGCTCACCACGGAGATTGTTGCGTTGGAGGCTAAGGTGAAGACTCTGCAGGCGGAAAATGCCAGCCTTACTGCAATTGCGAGAACAGGTAGAATCAGTGATCACGGTGGCGGTAAGTCGAAAATACAGAATTCTGTCTTTAAAGCCATTCCTGTGAATTACCTTGGAGTTCTTAGGGCGGTTGAGGAAAACCTGACAAAGTGGTGCAAGAACGAGACTATGGAGCTGGACCCTATAGCGGAAAAAAGCAGAGACGTTGGACTGGACGTACCATCGAGGTAGAGCCGGTAGAAGGGACACTTTGGAGCGAAAACGGTGTAGGATATATTGCTACCCCTCCGGGCTATATCATCAAGAATCTGCAGTGGTATACACCTTCGTACAGGGACGAGAGTGATCTGCTGAATGACTTGGTGCGACACGTACTGCGTCAAAGTCCGTGGTGTGATGTGTTTTCCGATGAGGAGCAGCGTGTGTGCTGTCAAGAGGCTGTGGCGGGGAGCAAGGAATTGAAAGTGAAGGTGACGCAGAAACTGTCCGACGTGATGAGTGCACGGAAGCGTAATGCGAGGGACAGATTGTTCGGTTCGCTGGGGTACACGAAATTAATGTCTAGACGCACGATGCTGACGACGCGAGCTGAGATGGACGAGCGAGAGGATCAAAAGCGCGAAGCGTCTGAGAAGCTTTTGAAACGGGAAAGCAACGGTGATTTGGATATGGGGAGGTGGCGAACGGCACCGTTCTCAGAGCTGCGATACAGCAAAGGCATGGTTCCTGACAGCTTCGAAATGGGCACATGTTTAACAACCGAGTAGCTGTGAATGTGCTGGACATCTTCAGGGGGTATTCGATACGACCAGAACAAATAATGGACATAGAGACGAGCATACTAACGCTGGCGCGCCTGGATGCTTGGCTAGTGACTACTGTGGAGTGTTTGGATGAACCGAAGGGGAAAGGAGGTGCACGGCAGAAGGAGTTTACAAGGCGGTACAGTCAATATGTGGGGGTAGCTTTTCAGCAATTAGTTGGTATGGTGGTGTACTGCATGTCTTGTCTCCAAGGCTCGCAAGCAAGGGAAGAAACGGACGTTGTCGAGAGCGAACAGCGGACTAGTGCACAGTCACGGCATGTGTTTGCAAGCCGTACTGTGACGAGAGAGGCTGTTGAAGTGTGGCAAAGCGGAGAGGGGTCTGGAATTGTTCATGTCGTTGATGATGTAAACCGTTGCTCATCACTTGTTCTAGTGTCCGAGGATTGGATTCAATCGCATATTACGTCAAACCTCGGTGCTGTAATGGATTGTGTGATTGCGCAAGGACTAATTGGCGCAGAACTTTTCGTCGTTGACCCATATGCTGGACACCTGAGTGCAAACCTGAATGTCGAAATCAATGCCCCACAGTATGGGGGCATGGAGCGGCGCCATCCAGCCACTGCCGATAACGGTTTTGGCGTAATGGAGGATGGTTGAAATTAGTGCAGTAAATGTGACGTTGGCTAGAAGGCTTATCATGTAGTACATTATCAATAGAGTGCTGCGATTTAGATTATTCTTCTTCATTATCATCTGTGAACTGGTAATCAGTGTTGGTGTAGAAGCGGTTGAGATAGAAACGGTTGTCCGACCAGTACATTTGTTTCGTAAATGGCTTGACTGGAAAGTTACTTCGTACGATGTGCACGGTGCCAGATATAGTAGATGCAGGAATGAGGTCAAACCAAGGACCACCTGCACTGTGGGATGCAGTGTCATTGCTGTCAACGGATCCGTTGTCCGGGTCCCATGTGGACCACTTTAAACAAATGCACCCAAGTGATTTTTCCACAGCGGTTTTTGGGGCAAAGCAGGTCATATACTGAACGAAAGCGAGTTCTACAGGTTGAAACAGGTTTGGAGACTGCAGGCGTACCAGTGCCAGGACGCGCCCTACCCATATGGTTCTGTAGTCATCGGCAGTTCCGGAGATGACGACAAAGGAGTACTGCGATCTCTTTGCGGGGCCGAATGATGAAGTTGCAAAGACGCGCTGCTGCTTGTGCCTCGACACGTTTGTGGGGCGAAGCATGCCACTGTGCGGGTCAAAGTCGTCGGCATCTGGGACGTACCCTCCCATGACGTAGGCGGACTTTACCACGGTGACGGAAATGTCCATGTCATGTATTGGAGGGCCTTCTGCCGTGGCGCGCAGTCTAGCGAGGGTGAGGAACGCTTCTGCAGCTGTGTCACCGAGTTGCTGGAATAGCGTTATGGTGCCAGACGGGAACGAGGAGTTGTGCAGAGGCAAAAGAGTGGCAGGATCGGGCTGTCCGTCGATATCTGCAACGAGGAGGGTTGCATCGGGCAGCAGGGAGGCAAAGTCGTGCAGTGCAACGGTGAATCCGTCGCGAACGAGTACTGCACCGTCTGTGGGCGATATCATGCGTGCGTTTCCCAATGTGTTCGATGGTGTGTGACCAGTTGGAGTGGCCAAGGAGAATTCCATGTGGCGAATAGTCTCTTCCATGGCTGTGGAGCGCCTTCGAGAGGTTTTCCTATAACTCTGTTTGAACAGAAGATGCGAGTGTTCGTAGGGGCCTGTATCAATGTGTTCCAGGGCGCCATATCTCTGCAAGTCACCGGGAAGATGGTCTAGAAGATGGAACTTGAAAGTTTTGAGACCTGTGGTGTGGAATGGGCCGAGGGTAGAGAGCATTGATTGTTTGAAATAGGAAATGGAGTTCTGGAGGCTTTCTAGTTCGGCGGCAGTCCAGTGCTTGATGCGACCGCGTTTCATGACCCATGCGACGAGGTCAGAGTATTGCGTGCAGATGGAAGTGAGGGGGGCTGTATCTACTTCGTCACAGCATGTGTCAATGAATGCTGCGATGAAAGGGAACACCATGTCGACATGGTGATAGTCTTTGGCTGCGAGCATGCCGCGTATGCCGTCCTCCGTGAAGAGGCCGTTCAAATTGGTGCCCTTCTCACCCTTGGAGAAGTCGACATGAAGACCGGTGATGTAGTAGTCGCGTTCGATAGCGGACAGAATGCTGTTTGAGCCGGCGAGGACGGATTTTTTCACCTTCTTGAAGGTGCGAGGTGTCCCGGAATGGGAGGCAGTGGTGGTGGTGAGGTCTGGGGAGCTGAGGCGGTGGACAATGCACTGTCTGATGAGCTTTGAGATGCCGAGGTGGAGATTGTGCAGAGGCTCGAAGGAGAAAATGTTGTAGGGGTCTAGGGGACTGTTGCTGGGTAAAAGAGCGGTCGATTCGAGGACAGAGTGTTGTTCGAGGAGGGAGAGAGCTTCGAGCGGAGCAGTTGTATGCTCCTGAGCGCTCTCTTGGCGTGCAGAGCGTGTATCATCGAGGGAGCGGGGCTGGTGTGGCGCGCTGGCTTCAAGTTGAGTGGCGGGGATGTAGCAGCGGCAGGGATGTGTGGTGGTAGTGCTGTTGCGAGTGCATGACAGCTCTTTGGCCTCTGGAAAGTCGCAGCAATAACTGGCTAGGATGGGAGAGCATTGGCGGGCAGTTGCAGTGGAGTCTGTGCAGGGGAACCCGGAAGAGAACGCGGTGGATAGGGACGAAAACACTTTTTCGAGTGCTTTATGAAGAATATCAATTTTGCGAGCGCGACTAGCAGAACTAGAGGTTGTCGGCATTTCATCACCGAACAGGGCGTTGGACGAAGGGTTAACAATGTACGGAAGATACCCGACGATGTTGAGGCCGGTACGGATGCAGTGGCGACGGAGGGGGGCGGAGAAGTTGAGCAGTGTGACTTGTATGGGGTATGCGACGATTGCGGAGCTCTTGAGGCTTGTGCTGCTCTTGTCGGAGTACACTTGGAGGAGGCCGGCAAAGGAGGAAGGGGTGGGATCAGTTTCCTCTGCCCATACGACCTGTGGATCTTCCGAGAGCTGCACGCGCTGTCTAGTAACCTGGTGCAGCGTTTTCGCGAATTCTGTGTGTAGGGGATGAGAAAATATTGCGGTGCCGTCTGGGGCGGTCTGTGGGGAGGGGTGGAAGAGAGTATTTTGGTCGTTAGCCAGTGCTAACTGCCTGCGGAGCATGTCGACTGGGTCGCGGAGGTACTACTAGCTGTAGTACAGCTGTGCCGAGTACTTACCAGTTTTGTCTGGAATGATGTGGCTCTTGTAACCTTCGGTGCGGAAATGTGTTTCGACCATGGAAGCGGTAACGTGGCGACATTCTTCTACGGTGCGAACGGCGCTGTTGAACTTTTCTAGGGAGAATGCGGGGTCTTGTAGGATGGTGATGACTTCGCTCACGCGGCCAGCGCCGGCCTTGTACTCGAGCGTTGTGAGACTGGCGGTGAGGGATTGCACGAGGAGGTCTGCGCGGGAGGGGGTTGAGGTTGGTGGCAGTGGAGCGTCACAGGGTGAGTCGCTGGAGCAAGCACGACCAGATTCTGGGTCTGGGGAGCTGGGTTGCGGGGAATCATGGTCGCCGTTTCGAGCAGGCTCATGGGTGACGGCAGGGACACGAGCGTTGTTGAAATGTTGGGGAGAGGGGTTGAAACGGTAGCGACACGTTCGCTCATGCAGCGCGAGCGCATAGGCATCTACGCAGTAGTAGAAGCACCCTTCATACTTGCATTCCATGTCGAGTTTTGACGCAAAAGGGAGGATTGCGAGCTGAACAGGGGAGACTGTGCCGTCCAGATGCGACCAATTTTATTTTTGTGGTGCTTTCGGGACTTGGAATGTAACGTGTTCGTAGTTTTGTGGGTGGTAGTTTTGTGCTCACTCCAGCTGACATCCCAACGGTGGAATTTAACCGAGAGTTCAATCATTTCCAACTGTTACAACACATTGCGTGCTGGCAACGTGTGCATGGAAGGACGAACGACCGGCCTGGGAGATGAATTTTCAATTAATTCATTTGTAATAATAAACTTTTTTATTTCCGAACTTCGTGGAATCTGAATGTGCTTTACAGCGGATATGCCACGGATCATGTAAGGAAAGCAAATGGGTTCTCATATATATGATTATATGTTTATATTCGTTGTTCTCGATCCGGATCTCATTGTTCGGGGATTCAGAGACCATGGCTTGGGCCATACTCAATCTCACTGCCGGCGATGATTTCGAGTATGCACAGCAAGACTTGAGCGGACGCAGAAAGCTTTCCGGCCGACGCCGCAGGCTCCACTCCGCCCTCATCACCGACTGAGATTCTTGGACCGCCTTTGCTTTGTTTAGTGTAGAGGATGGACGAAGGTACGTGCGCGAATCTTGAGGGTATGCATTGAGGGAAGCGTGGGTTTTGAGTCTGACTGTTGCTGTTGATCCAATATTCATTCATTCATTAGAAGCCTATTGAGTCATGCTGTGTATTGTGTGGAGCGAAGGTAAGTGTGCGAGTTCTGAAAGTATGCTGCGAGGGAAGGTTGGTTTTGAGTCTGACTGTTGTGGTTGATTCCGATGTTGTGTAGATGATGCAGGAATGTTGATGACAGAAGGTAAGTTTCACTGAGCACCAAGACTTGTTTTGCGAAGATATGGACTGCTGACTATGATTATTATTCATTGCAAGGTTTTTGGATCATGGTTTGTATTGTGTGTAGGATGGATGAGAGGTACATTTGCGAGTTCTCAGGGTATGTAGCGAGGGAAACGTTGGTTTTCAATCTGACTGTTGCGATTGATTCCGATGTTGCGTAGGTGATGGAGGAATAGTGATGACGGAAGGTAAGTCACATTGGGCGCCCAGACCGGTTGTGCGAAGATGCGGAATGCTGACTACTTTTCTTGGCTACACGATTACGTGACTTATGGTTTTTATTGTGTGCAGGATGGAACGGGTAAGGTAAGTGTGCGAGTTTTGAAAGTAAGCAGCGAGGGAAGGTTGGTTTTGAGTCTGACTGTTGCTGTTGATCCAATATTCATTCATTCATTAGAAGCCTATTGAGTCATGCTGTGTATTGTGTGGAGCGAAGGTAAGTGTGCGAGTTCTGAAAGTATGCTGCGAGGGAAGGTTGGTTTTGAGTCTGACTGTTGTGGTTGATTCCGATGTTGTGTAGATGATGCAGGAATGTTGATGACAGAAGGTAAGTTTCACTGAGCACCAAGACTTGTTTTGCGAAGATATGGACTGCTGACTTTGATTATTCATTGCAAGGTTTTTGGATCAAGGTTTCTATTTTGTGTAGGATGGATGAAGGTAAGTAAGGGCGTTTCTAGGACATCTGTCGTGGTAAGCGTTGCTTTTGAATCTGACTGTTGTGGTTGATTCTGATGTTTTGTATGTGATGCAGGAGTGGTGAAGCAGGAACGGCAGGACTGAAGGAGAGTGAAGAAGGGATCTAGGAAGATGGGGAATGAAGCTGTGAGGTGTTTCTGGTATGTGTATATTTTCGGGCATACGATAGAAGTGAGAGTGGGTTTCAAGTCGTGTAAGATTTTGCTGACCATGTTCGTGTTTGATGTCTTGATGATTTAATGGGCTGGGGTGGTGTCGAGGAAAGCGGGGATGGAATTGGGAAGGAGCGGATTTTTGTAATCTAGGTCGTGAGGGTTCTTGAAGTATGTGCGGATGGTGGTGCATGGCGTTCGGATGGTAGGGAGAACGCGATAGTGAGGGAGATGGGTGATCGACGATATGCTGACAGGTATTTTGTATTCTGGCTGGATACGTATTTCGTATTCTGGCTGGATACGTATTTCCTATTCTAACCGGGTATTTATTTCCTATTCTGACCAGATATGTATTTCCTATTCTAGAGAGACGTATTGTATACGAGCAGTTTCGTAAATGAGAGAATAAAATACGGTCCGATATGGGCCCTGAATTTACCATCCGCTGTAATTTCTTCCCTCCCGGTTTTCGCTGATATATTGTATACTGGATGTCGGGTCCAAGGATCCCGCTATATGTACTAGAGAAAGTGGATGTCGGGACCTAGTATTCCGCCATATGTGTCATACCACGCGGTGGTCTGCCCTGGTGGGGTCGTGTCAACATCCTATTGGATGACCCCGGGTCGGGACTGGCCAATAGAAACAGCCTCGCTGTATCTCGCCCAAGTCAAGGGAATGGACCCACTGGGACAATTAAAGACCCCACAAGGGGCAAATTTTAACTAAGCTGACTCAGCTAACTTTACACTGTAACACTAACAGTTGGTGATCTCGCGGGCTTCCGCAGTCGCCATAATCAGGGATCTGATTGGTGCACATAAGGATATTTATTCCTAACTGTCTACCTACCCTAACTGTTTACAGTAACTTAGACTAGTATAAAACGCCTCTGGATTAGCCAGAGTGCTTAACCTTTTAGAGGTAACGTAAACTCACGTGGAATTTACGACTCCACTGAACAGTGTTTGCATCGCTCTTTTCTATCCTTCTAGGACGAATTAGCTTTAGCTATACAGCTCGACGGGTTACGTCTTTCTGCTCCATCAATACGCACTCCGTGCGTGAGCACCCCCAACCTTCACCCGGCTTTACCGGAAGACCATTCGTGGTATACTCGCCATTGGCGGTTGACGCAAGATTCGCTTGCTCTACCACGCTACCGAAACTCGGGACACCTGTAGGGTGGTTTTGCCGCTTTGCGGATTTTCTACCTACTACAATATGTACTAGAGAAAGTGGACGTCCGCATCCAAAAAATTTTTATTTTTTTTGAACGCGGACGTTCATTTGTTCTAGTAAATCTCGGGGCCGACTAGGACCCGTACTAGAGAGACTGGACGTCCGCGTCCACTTCCGAAAACACAGACGTTGGTGCACGGTGCGGTTTCGTCGGCGTGCGCGGGAGCATCGGAACATGGTCCCCATAGCGGGTTCGCAGCGCGCGTTGCGGTCCAGTATAGATCATCCTAACCACACGGTCGCTGAAGTCTGCTCTCAGAATGCAAGGGACGGATAAGCGCGGCATCACCAGGAAAGTTTGAAGGTGCGCGCGGGCACCTAGAAGAACGTTAAGTCGCAACGACGCGTTCGGCGCGAGGCGTCGTCCGTTCACGTCGATAATCGCGCAGCGCAGCGTCGGCAGCGTAGCGTGCCGCTTCCAATCAGCACCTAATACGTTCTCGCGAATGAGGCTCGGGCCCGCGCCGGTATCAAGCTCAGCGGTCACCGCGGTGGCCGTACGTAGATTATATCCGACGCGTACCTCGAGTTTGTAGTTCGCGGTAGGGGTCTGAAACAGGACCACTGTTTCGGGTGGTAACGGGGCGGCTTTTCGCGCGGCGGTTGCGTCATCGCGCGTTCGCGCGTCGCGTGTCCGTTGGGTGAGGAGGAGTCGGCCCACCCGCTACGACTCCTCGTAGGCGTTTCCCGGGTCTTCTGCGAAGCGAACCGAGTGGGGCGTGAGCTGCTCGCCGTCGTGCGCGTCCTCTTCGCGCGTGCATTCGCTTTCGCGCCCGCGTGCGTCATCGTCCGCGGAAACTTCGAAAACCTGAACGTTACGCTGCAGGTTCAGTTCTTCGGGCGTTAAGCGCGCGTGACTATGCATCTCGCGAATCGCGGCCTGCTGTTCGGACGAGAGCAGCGGGCAATTCACCATGGGGTGCCCGAACTTCCGGCATATCAGACATCTGAACGCCGCTGTGCGAGACGTGTCGGCCGGTGCCTTCTGTCTCACGAAAGGCGGTGGGTAAGTTGCGCGCGGTATGTGCGCCGTGTACGGTCCCGCGCGTTCGCGTTCTCGGTCGTCGTTATGCGCAAAGCGGTGCGAGCGGTCGGCGGGCGACGCGTCGCGAGAGCGTGGCGTGCGATAATTCGACGAAGGGGTGCCAAGTGAGGTTGGACTTCGCATAGGGCTCGGGGTCGAGAACTTCCGTTCGCGCGGAGCGTGCGGCGTCGCGGCGGAGGTTGAGACGTTTGCCGGTGAGAAGCCTGATGGCGGGGGGTGCCCCACGGTCAGCGCCTGCAGCGTCGGTGTCTCGTCCTCTTCCACGTGGAGCGCGGGAGTTCGCCGTAATAGCGGTCACTGACCGCGACGAGCGCGTGGCACGCGCTCGTCGTCGGCGTCATCGCTCGGTGCGTGTCCCCGTGGCTCTGCGCCATAGAGACTAGCTCTCGAAAGGTGTATCGACGCGGGTCGCGAGACAGCGCGTCCCGCACGAGGTGTTGCGCATAGGGTCGTAGACCATCGACGAAGATAGAAACAAGCGTTCGCTCGCTAAACGCATCGCCGCAGCGCAGCGCGCGGCGTCGTAGTCTCGTAGCGAACTGCGTTTCGGTTTCCTTCGGGTCCTGCGTTTGTTGCGCCACGTCGCGGTACGCTTGCGCGACATCGCCTTCGCGCGCGTAGGTTAGCAGGAGCCACTGAACGGCTTCCGCGTAGCACGTAATCGAATCGACGCCCGCGCGGGCTCCTCGGAACGTTCGTCCCACGTACGTTTGGAACGTGTCGCGCGCCTCGTCGGCGAGAAAATACTTGAGAATCGGCAACGCTGCGCCTTCGGATACGCCGGTGTCGTCGCATGCGCTCTTGAAATACTTCAAGAACGATGTAGGACCAGCCGGGGTGGCGATCGCTAAGGCAGTTCTAGAATTGCAGCCGTGTCAGGGCGAGGTGAACCGTAACGCGCTGGTTGAACTTGCGTTCGCGCGTCGCTCGGTCGCGCTGGCGAACGGGTGGTACAACGGCGGAACGCGTAGGGAACGATCGCAACACGGGATTCGCGGGCCGGCGCAAGCCGTGATCTCAGGGTGAGATCACCGAGTAAACTCGAGCACAACGCGATCCACACAGGGGTCGTAAATCCCTGGCCTAGTGGCGTGCGACGCAACGCGCGCTATCGCGGTGCGACGCGGTTCGACGATCGGTTTATGCGCAGCGCGCACGCGAACGTCGGCGATCGTGAGCAACCCGCACGCAACGTTTCAACGCAATCGGTCCTCGCGATTCGCTAAACGCTTAACTCGTAGCTGCGAAGATGCTGGCTGTTTATTGGTATGGTGCGAAGCTGAACGACCATTAGTAGCTAACTACTTAGTACAGGCTGTCCTTGCGTGGCCGGCCGGCGGCCGCTCGCTCGCACGCAAAAAGGGGAAATATTTGGGAAAAAGACTTTCGTCATAAAAAACCCAAAAAGGGAAATAAAAGGGAAATTCGTAAAAAGCGCTACACGTGGCGCCGGGCTCGCGGTTTCGTGGCAACGTACGCACGCACGCGTTCGCATCCACGCTCCGTGACACGTAATCAAAACGCCACACGTACGCTCGCTTACTAACTAACTAAGATAGATGCACGCGAATTCATCCCGACGCAATCGCAGCGAACGCGCGCGCGTCGACGAAATAAATTGCGTCACACTATCAAGCACTGAGAAAGAAGCTACAGCTCTATACTACGATCAATTCCAGTCTAAAGAATTTCTCATTGGCCATGCTCAAGGACTTCCATCATTCGTTACCCAAAATGCTTACGCAAAAGAAGAGAATTCATTCAAGAAAACTGTTGAGGAAGTGCACGTCTCGGAGCTTCCTAAAAATGCAAATGTTATTTCTAGTCACGTTATATACAAATTCAAGAAAACAGATGATGGTTCACTCATGGTGAAAGCTCGCATTGCACCGCATGGAAACAAAGACAGTGCCAAAGATACATTGAAGAAAGATTCTTCCACTTGTCATCCGGTCGGAACAAGGATGTTACTGTCTATGTGCAGTATTTTTAAATGGTCTCTCGTTAAGATTGATGTGAAGTCAGCTTTCTTACAAACTGGACATGCCAATAGATATGTTTTTTGTTGTGCCTCCGCGTGAATGCTCTAAGCGATCATTTTATTGGTTGCTGCTGACTGCTTCATATGGATTGGTTAATGCAAATGCCAAGTGGCAGGAGCACAGTGATACATTCTTCGATGAACTTGGTTTCTATCTGTTCCCATATATACCGCAACTGTTTTATCTATCACAGAACAACTCATTACTTTTATTGGCCGTGAAGGTTGTGGATGACATTCTAGTTGCTGGACCTCTTGAGGATTTGCGTTTGTTCGTTGATAAGATGTCTAAGACCTACGAGCTTGGTACTATCGTATACGGTCCCGGACAGTTTGGATTTTATGGATTATCAATTGTAAAAATTGATGACTTCACCATCTCTGTCAATGGTGATGAGAAGCTCAGTATGATTCAACAATACCCAATCGATCGCACTCGGCGCAAGCAACAAGATCAAGCTCTGAATGCTGTCGAGCTTTCATGCTTTCGCTCTATCAATGGTTCAATTGGTTGGTTGGGCACTACAGCTAGCCCTTTCTGCTCTCTTGCGTCTAGTATGCTACAACAGCGTGGTATCAAATCCACCGTGAGCGATATTGTCTCTCAGATTAATACTCTGCGCAACCTTAAGAAGCTCGGTACTGCAGTGCATTACAAGCACCCTATTGATTCAAGAAACTACAGTTTGTCTATTCTTGTCTTCTCTGATGCCAACCGACCAAGTGAAACAGGTCAGCTTGGCTTTATTACTGGACTACTCATCGGAGATTTTGCATCAGGTTCTATATTCCATACTCTGAAATGGAGCTCCTCTAAGTCAAAAAGACCTGTCAAATCTATAGGCGCAGCAGAGACACTAGCTGCTGGTATTGCGATAGACGAAGGAAGGATGCTTTCGAAGGCGTTTGAGATACTACTGGACATCAAAATTGACCTTATTGTTTGTGTTGACTCCAAAGATCTATTCGACACACTATCTACTTGTCACAACGCTACTGAAAAGAGTATTAGAGCTTTAATTAGATACGAGTTTGAAACTCGTAATGTCAACCGCATGATATGGATTCCGGGCAGCAATAACCTCAGTGATCCACTCACCAAGACAGACAGTCCTCTGACACAGCCTCTCCAGCTCCTACTCTATTCCGGGGAGCTACCATTCGACTTCTGTAAGAAGTCCATCCGAGCGTCAGATCAGTTTCTTGGATAGATTCTCCAAGGAACAAAATTGGGTGAATATGAATATCATATTTCGTGTCTGTGATTGGCGCAATATACTGTCTGCAAATTTCCCTTATTTGATCTTTGATCTCTCCCCTCCCCGTGATTACAGAGAACCATTGCTTCCAAGGTACGGATACAAACTATCTATCCCTTGACCGAAGATCTTTTGAATTGCTGATACAGAACTGTTATACTGCTGACCCGGTGTTGAAATTGTCCGCTCTCTCCAATGCATTGACAACAGGATATCTAAACTCTATTTAGAACAAAGATGCTATGCTAGCAATTAAACTGATCATCGGACCAGCTCCCGATCAACCTTTTTCTGAAACCAGTCTTCCACATACTGCTCCTTGCCGCTGCTGCAGAGAACTAACACGTCGATCCAAGATAAGCTATCGTCTTTCATAGACCCGCTCTACCACTCTACTGACTTCTTAGTCAAAGGCCGTTGCAGGACTCGATCCTCGAGTATTACAGATTTTCGTCCTCTCGGAATCCGGCTGATCGGCTGATCACCGTCGATTAGATATCACTCCTACAGCGTACTCGCTGTATCGAGGCTTTCCTCTTTGTCGCTTTCGCTACCCCTTTTCTGGAGAATTCTATCACTTCGCAGCGATAAATAAGTCTTACAGCAGCCCCAGCAATGCACTACACCATGCAAGTCGGGAATACTGAACTCTACTTATTTTTCAGAGATTTTACTTCTGCGTCATATGAGGTTATTTGATTGTCCGATTGACACTAGTGTAGGAGGGATGGTTAGTACCTAGTGCTAACCACCATCAACACCTTCAACACAAAACCATATAAATGCATTCCACTACATTAATCAAACAGGCTATCCCAGACAGCCACCCTCAGAGGCAGTTTTGCATCAAGTTGTGGTCGTGCGGAGCTCTTTACATATACTGGGAAATTGTGGGATGGGCTGGGACACTTGTCGTTCGATAATTCGATTAAATCGAATTGAAGAAAAGTTCGAACCACAGAAGGATTGACCACGATGACAAGAAAGAGGAAGACATTTAAAAAAGTCCGTCTAGATATACACCAGACTATCAAGCACGTTATCAGAATGGAATAATATTTATGATACGTCATACGCGTACAGACTTTAATGGTGCATTTCTCCAGCTGAGCTAGCAGCCTATGGCGAGAAAACATCCTATAGTGCGGTCCTCCAATCGAGGACCTTTCAGTCTTGTTCGTATGAGGAAGCAAATTAAAATGTCACTCTAAAATTCTGCAGTTTGTCGCACTCCTTGTGCTGTATATTTTTTTCCGTTTTGTTTTCATAGTTCATGGGTCCGAAGCAGTACGATTATTTTGAACCTCACGTCTATAGGAATTTAAGGGCATGTGAAAGAGACAAAATATCTACAGGTGCCAACGTGCGAGTGTCTAGAAATACTATGGGGCTGAATAATTCACAAATTATTTATGGGTGCACGGTGAGAAACGCCGAGATCCCCATCGCCGGGCGACTCTCAAGACAAAATGTAAATGTGTAAATTCTTATGTTCATGTCAGTTCTCTGGTCTCGTATATTACTGCTTGAATTTGTGGTAAAATGAGCTCCGTCGAGAACATTTCCTATCAGTATAAACAAGGGAGTTGGGAGCATGTGGTCCATTATGTGGAAGCTGAAAGGATTACACATTTAGCCTTACAATAGCTACGTGCGGTGAATAGCTGGTTCTACGTTTTTGTTTCTGGGTGCATGTACAGTAGCGCTATGGCGGGATCTTGCGACTATTATTCGCGCTGCGAGAAGAATCACTGCGCAGAAGTGATCAGCGCAATTTGAACAACGCGAAGAAAAATGGAACGGTGCGCTACGCAAATAAGGACACCGGTGCCTTGCATGCCGGGAGCCATTAGCGTACGGGATACTTGCACCAGATACGCTTGCAATCCGTTAATCAGGTGACAGTAGTTGTCTAGACATCTGAGATGGGTTGCTGGTTGGATTTATGTTTCAGAAAGGCGGATTGTACAGCACAAAAAAAGACGAGCTTACAATGCGTGAGAGTACACAGAATGTACGTAGACACCAACTCTCTCGCGAAGGGCACGTGTGCCCAACGGTTTTCGCGGGACCGGAGCGTGAACTACTTTCGCAATTCCACCGTTGTTGCGTGGCTTGTCCAACGCAGCGTATGTCGAGTGTCGTCATAGAAATATTAGCCATAATAACCTACAGCATTGTATGTAACCTCCCCTCTATCATGTCCAGGGGAAAGATGCATATGGTATATTGAGAGAGCTACAGATCTTCATACTGTAGATCCGATGCAGTGTATGTTATGTACTGTGCCAAGTCGGTGGCCAATCAAAAAATAACAGCGGGATTGCAAAGCGTGGATGAATTCGGGAAAAGCGTAGGTGTTCTGATACTGTATGACGTTCGCTGTGTGCACTGCACATGAAATTATCTGTGGTTGTGCCAAATGGTCAGCCTTGCTGGGAAGCTCATATTCTAAACAGTAACTCATTCCTACCTTCCTCGTTACCATATTTTAGTGTGATGATTTTTTTGAAAGATCAGAATTAACACAATTTCCATTGACAAACAGAGGTGGGCTGCGCAATCAAAGCGAGAATGCAGTAGATCTGGCCTATTTCGTGGGCCACATTTTGTTTCAAACGGCAGCTCAGCTAAGGCCTTTCCAGTGCAGGTTCCATTTCTCGCGGCAGCAGGGCAGGAATGAGAGCGGCTCTTTGGTCTCACGACTAATTGACTTTCCCTTCAGACACAAGACTCTGCTCCAAGTGGTCGAATTAAATTGTACTCAACATCGTGTCGACCAATGCAGACATCTTATTAAAAATTAACGAGAGGTGAATTACAGTGAAATGACATATTCATTCCCATCAACAAACATCCATCATGGTCGCTTTGAATAAGGCGCCAAGAAAAGTGCGACCCACAACTCGTGCATGATTGATTTGGCGCACTGTTTGAAGCACAACAAAACAGCGTGTGCGCAACTTGTATGAAGGAATAGTGCTATTGCGCCATACGCGCAGCAAATCGTACAGCAATTCCAAGCGATTTGGCGTGACCCAAGGGTGTGGAAAGCACATGACAGAAGTGTAAACATCTTGTCACATTAGTTGCAGATCTATCCAGGCCGCCGTATGTCCAGTCTTACAACAAAGTCCTGTTGTTTGCCTCTGGACTGGTGGCCGGCAAACTGTAGCATATAAGCTACCTGTGCTGAGTTGTGCTATGCTCTGTTGTCCGTCCGGCTCGTGCGGCCTTCAACGTATCCCATGAGCATTACGCGTCCGCAATTTCAGCTGAATAGTAATACCACCTGAAAGTGAACACTTTTGTACATCTTCGTTTTCATTCATACTCATTCCCTCAAGGCCGCATATATCGCAGTTTGGAAGGTATTCGATCTTGTTGTGAGGTAAGATGGAATGGATCACATACCAGCTGACAAAGTCTGCATCTGCACATCTCCTCCATATGAACACCGCAACGCAATACAATGGACCGTGTACCTTGAGAACAAATCACACCTTAACATTGTGTACCAGTTTTCAGTTCTCCACTCGCCAATATCTACCCTTGCGCATTTACTGCTCGTAAACCTAGCAATCATACAGTATATTCTCTGACGTACTCATTTCTCTCAGCGATGGGAATAGTACACCAGCCTAACAGGCAACTTCCGGTGAGTACCGCCTGGACTGCTACCATTCCCCCCCCCCGTCTAGATGTATGAATTCCTTAGATCTTTCAGAAGGATATGAACCCTATCTCATGTCTCCCTCTCGCTTTCAACACCATGCGATCAATTGCAGATAATAGACGACAGTTGCCAGAACTTCAAGATAGGAACAAAGCTACGACCTTGCGCTTTCACAGAATTTTATGTAAAATGTGCCATGCTAGTTCGTAGATTTGATTTTAACTTGTGCATTTCACTTCTCTTGCATTCGAATTTCCCACAAATTGGTGATATGGCCAAGGTTCAAGTTCTCCAACCGTGGCTGTACTGGATAGTAGGGTACATTGAATGACCATGTATTGATATCCCACAATAAGTAATTACGAACCTCGGTCTCTTGAAGAACCAGAACGATTCTGTGTATGCCCTGGATGATCAGTTCTGAGATGAGCATTCAATTCGCGTCCAAGGCTGAACACTTCTCTGCATACTGGGCATTCATGTCTTCTGTTGCGCTCATGCAAGGACTGGATGTGATTCCTTAGCGCACTTCGACGAGAAAATGTCAAGCCACATTCATCACAGCGGAACGGACTCACTTCAGCATGGACTGTAGCGCGGTGACGATCTAGATTCGGCTTTTGATGAAATGGATGTCCGCAAATGTTGCAAACAAACGGCTTTTCCTGAAAGGGGAGCGTAGCAAAGTTGACAGCACGTTAGAAAAAAGTTGAGGGTGCAAATGTAAGAATATTGAAAGGTCTTCTCCGTGACAACATACCTGTCGATGTATATTAGCGACATGCCTTTCCTTATGGTGCTTGCGGCCAAACTGAAGATTGCAATATTCACATCTATACTGCTTCTTGTTTGGCTCATCAGCCTCACCACGAGGACGGCGGTGTGGACTTTGTGGATGGGTGGACTCAAATGTGCTCTGCGTACGGCGTATGCTGTCTGCATCGGCTGTTGCGGAGCCTGCGGGAGGTCTGGCCACAGAGGATGAGTTCGGGTTGGCGTGGGAAGACGAGCTGCGATGAGGAATTGGTTGATGGTCCCTCTGATATGAGGGGGTACGTTGCAAGCGATCTTGAGAAAACTCTGCAACACCGCCGAAATTTTCCTCACCGCGCTGATCGCGGGAGAGGCCGCGTCGGCGCATGAACCTCCTGAATGCATTTCCAGTGAGCTCTTGGTCCATTGTGGGAGAACACAAAGATATACAGTTGAGGCGGCGGGATGGTGACGGGTTGAGATGGACCGTTTGTTGGTTGGTTGACGAAGTATGGAAGACGTTGGGAAGGGAGAGGGCTGTACGCGCGCGGTCTTGAATGGCAAGTTAGCCAACACAGCAGAGCATTAGTGGAGTTGATACGAAATGAGCGTGTAGGTGGCAGAATTTGCAAGAGCAGTGGATGAAGGTGTGGGCGTCGCAATTGAAGGGCGAATCAATTGAGTTTCGGAAGATGGAGTCATGCACCAAAAACGGAGACAAGAGAGCGGGGAAGGTAAACCCTTCCCCTGGCTGGCGATGCTTAGTTGGGACATTTTAGGACTGGTACTTGTTACGTGGGAAACTCGGTTGTAAGGGCCCCAACGAGCGCCGAGTCAACATCTACAGGAGAGTTTTTGCACGGCGTATCAGCGTTTAACCATGCGTGGCGTTGGCGTGCATTCTAGTGCATCTGGGTAGTGTTACAGGCTGAAAAACAGACGAGCAGCATGTCATATTAGAGTGTATCCTGCCGAGACCCATCAGAAGGGCAAGAACTGAGGAGTGGGCCAAAACGCTGAGGCCTCATATGCCCAGGAGGGGCCTGGCCTGGTATGACATGACTGAATTGGAGCCTGGCTTGGTTTCGGCATGTTCCATTTCACGCATGCACAAGCAATCTGTGGTTGAACACAACTGAAAAATTATGATAAGGCACATATATTACCGCCTGATGTACCCTTCAGTACGTCAATATTAATTAAACAACAAACGCACTTTTCAACTTCTTTTCTCTGAGAATCTCGATAATTTCCATGTAACAAAAAAATAACAATCAATATGTATCGCGAGAGGTATGGAATGAAAGTTGTAAAGCAAAAAATGAATGTAGGTTTTGGCAGTGGGTGGAAAATATGGTGCCGTTTCAAACTTTCTAAATATTCAGTCATTTTGTCACCGAGCTCCTCATCACTTGCTAGTGCACTCTACGTTCCGCCCTGACACTTGCGATACAAGACGTTGCACCTGTACTGTACTCGCCCATCCGCGCTGTAGACTCCACCGTCAGCCGTGAATGACTTCCATAACAGCCTCAATTTCATCAACTCGCTGTCAGCTCGACGCCTGCACTCACATTCGCCCAGTGTGACAGTCTATACATGAAGGCCTGCCCTGATGTAACCTAGCACATACCTAACCCCTTTGATTATTGCCACCACCATTCAACATTTTTTCGAGACCCAGTGTGTTGAATACTGTTCTCGCGCGAACATCACGAGCCCAACTTTGATCATTGGGAGCCCCGACATTGAATATGATATCAGGCCTCAATCAATACTTGCCAGACACAGCGTTTACGCTAGATCACCATCACATATTCGCAATCAGCACACTCCCATTAACATAGCGGCCCCAAGTTACTGCTTCCAATGACATCATTTCAACCTCCTTGCACTGTCAAACTACTGCCTCAATATAATTTCACTCGACCGTCCGAATATAGCGCCACTCGACCAGACATTGTCATCTTATCCGCTCCGGCCTTGTTGCCATTCACCACTCTTGAGTAATATCCTCCGTGAAATCACTTTGGATTCACCCATCGAAATGCAATACGTGCACTCGGAGAAATTTAACCATCCAGATCCTGGTATATTACAAGTGTTCAAACCTGCCACGGACAGATCGACGCGCACTGCTCAATTCAGTTCTCATGGCCCGGATCCCGAGAGTATTCAACCACACAAGACCGCCTCTGCTTTTGAAACTACTCGCAAGACCATGTGCAAAACGGTCTTTCAATCACTTTATTTCAAACTATTTTCCACACCATAACACTACCTACCGTACCAAATCAAAATCAAACCACTCGCTTTAATAGCTTGAAATCAACGCGTTCATCATCAGTATGATGATTTTGAAAAAAAATCTGCCGCATGTCATCATCAAATATCAGTCCATCAACTTGTTCCCCACTGCCTATACTGTGGGGTATGGCCAACTATTGTAGACAATGCACTGTACTATGCCCTGCAAAAGCCTTCAGTTCCGGTACTGTGTGTGCAAATAACGGTCAGATCTATGAGTGTATCATGCATTTCTTGTCAGATGGAACGATTTGAGCAGAGGCCATCTCATCATATATTGACATGAGCCAACAGTTGGATGTTTTGGACTTCAATTGTTGCTTGAACTACAGCTCGCCATTCAAATGTTTTTGTGTGTACTATGTCCAATTATATTATAATCACATGAGGGAAAGAATATTTGTACTTCAATGGACGTTACTACTCGACACAGTCAGCACAAAACAAGGGGTTTCCCATATTATAGGTAGTGACAAGTAGAGAAGCCAAGTAACAGTATTATCTCCCAGTACTGCATTCGGCCATTACTGTTTGGCTGTACAGTACGACTGCACTTTAAATTCTAGAATGAAATTAACGAATCATGTTTCGTGCGTCTATAGCCTTGATGGACACCAATCAGGGCTCATACGACTAATGTTAGCAGTGTATCAGCGCCTATAACCCACAGTAGGAAAGTTTACAGCACCGAAATTGTTTGAATGTTCTATTTAAGCATTCAACTGTTCTGACAGGAAATAAATATAAATATGGTGATACAGCACCTTCAGAATGATAACGACACCTCATGGACCAGAAGCAAACAGAATATTCCAGAAGTAGAGAACATTTAGCTTTTCGATTTGATGAACTCAATAGATTTATAGGTTAAAAACTTAACTCGCATCGGGAGAAAAGAAAACACTACAGTGCGGACAGGAATTATAAATCACCGTGATAATTCGACCTGGAGTGGTCATGCGGCGTGCTTTTTGTAATCTGTCAGTTACAGATTGCAGCCAATAGAGAACCACGCGCTAATCGAAGTAAACGTTTAAAGAATCACCACAGGAAGCCGTTGAAATCCAGGGAAGGTTGTTTTGGGTAGGGTAATAAATATAAACAAACTTTCATTTTGGCTGTGTTTTCAAGCCAACTGACAGCCATCGAAGGAAAATTCTGTGTGTATCATGGATGTTCCTGACCACATAGTATTCCACGCAAACGACATAACTCAGAATGCATCGTGGAACCCAGCTCACGCCAATAGAAAAAGGGAAGATACTGGCTCTCCGGGGGAGGGATTATGCAAATCTGCAATAGCAGAGAAGTTGGGAAGGGGCCGCACTCTCGTTACAAACTATTTGAAAGACCCTGAGGGATGAGGGAAGGCAAAAAGAAGTGGACGGAAGCCAGCAATATCTTCGAGCACAAAGCGTTTGCTGCTTCGCTTAGAAAAAAGAAGACCTTAGTGACAATCAAATACGACAGACGTTGGATATCCCACTATCTACGTCTTGTGTCAAACAGATTCTTCGTGCGGAGCCGAATCTAGTGTGGCAGAAAATGAAAAAGGTGCTCTGTATGACTTTGAGACACACTGAAAGAAGGCTAGAATGGGCAATGGAGAAAGTTGGATGGAGTTTAGAAAAATAGAGTGAGGTGGTGTTTACTGACGAGAAGAAATTCAACTTGGATGGTCCTGACGGATTTTGTTACTACTGGCATGACTTACGAAATGAGCCGAGAATATTTTCGAAGCGACAGAACGGTGGTGGCTCTTTGATGATCTGAGGTAGTTTCTCTGCAAATGGAAAGACAAATCTTGCTGTTTGCTCCAGCAAGCAGAATTATGCAAAGCATATTCAAGTCCTTTGAGACTATTTGATACCTTCGTAGAAAGTGAGCATCCGGAAAAGTGGATTTTGTAACAAGACGGATCCCCCATTCATCGTTCAAAAGAGACGATGGAGTGGCTCAATGGAAATAAAATAGAGGTACTAGAATGGCCAGCGAAGAGCCCGGACTTGAATCCCATCGAGAACCTTTGGGGTGTGTTGGCGAGGAGATTGTACCGGAATTGCCGGAAATTTAATGATGTCAAACAGCTGGAGGAGTGTGTCATGGAAGAGTGGTTTGAAATCGAGCAAAGACTGCTCGATTCATTGATTCGTTCAATGCCAAAGCGGATAGGGGAAGTGCTGAAGGTTCGAGGAAAGGCAACAAAGTACAAAAGATTGATTAAATGTACCTGTACACACTTGAACGGATAGAAATTCCCACATGTGTTTATAATTATTACCCCCTTCAATATCTGTTTTACACATTTCGTCCACTCTGCGTCCATATCATCTAAACAAATTCTGTCCCCCCTTCTTGCTTCCCTATTGGATGCCTTCTGCGCAGACGGAATTTGAAACTGTGGTAGGCACGTTCTAGAGTAGCTGGTACGAGCTACGGAAACGCTGTCCTTTAACGAACGAGACAACGAACAGTACCACTCGCTGGTGTTTGACTGTATTGGTAGCGAAGTAGAAAGGATAGGGTAGAGTAGGTTAGCAGGTAGACACGGGCGTCACGACGCAACGATCCACGCGAGGATTAAGTCAACAAACCAGGTGGTACGTCACCGGAGGCTCTCTCGACCAAACCCGTAGGCACGACACGCGATCAGCCTCACGTGTGGCAATGGGCAGGGAGTACGAAGCTCGACGGAGACGAAGCCTCGTTAGGCGTAGACGTAAACGTAGAAGTCAGTCGTAGACTAGAGCACGTTGCCTGATCGATAATTGTCGCCTTTCCCTCCCGGCACGATACCAATACCTATTGGGCCACGATGGCATCGCATTACAGTGTAAACCCTGCTTGTAACGTCCCCGAATGGGAAAGGACCTTGTGGGTCGCACGTGGGGACCCGTTGGTCCGTTGGCCGCGTGCCAGTTCGTTCGTTGCACACGTGTGCCAGTTGCGCGCGCGCACGCGCCAGCAATGTTCGTACATTGCTGTTATCGCTCAGATCTGCCGAAATTCGAATTCCGTGGAAAACATAAATATTTGCCATTTTCGAATTGGCCACGTATACTACACAGCCCCACCCCCACTCGTGGACGTCCCGGCCACGCGAGGCCCGTCAGGACGCGCCTGAGACACGGGGCCTTGGCGCCTTTTCGGGTACAACTGCGGACGTGGCAGTTGTCCCGAAAAATCTCGCTTAAACGTACGCGGCCCGGTTGGCTGATCGGTTGACCACGGCGCCGGAGCGCGCGCGTGCGCTCCGGCTCTTTGTAATCATCGGGGCCCGCCCGTTGGCATCGTGCGTCAATGCCTCGCTTAGGCGTTTCCTGCAATCGAATGCAGTCTCCAGTTCCACCACGCGGGTGTGTTTCGAATCAGCGTGATACGCACGCAGGCCGCGGCCATCTCGCTAATCTGCCAGCGGGCATTACGACAACGGTCGTCAGAAGGTTATTTAAGCCGCGGCTCAGGTGTAATAGCAGTCGTCGCTTTCCCTTTCTTTCCTCATCGTCACCCAGGCCGTTGCCTTTCCTTTCTGCATCTCCGCTTTCCCCGCTGGTACTCCTGGCTGCTTCCGTTCTTCTCGTTCTCTCGTTTCGTCTCGCCCGCGTGGCTCTCGTCTTCGTGCTCGTGGCACTCGTCGTGAATATTGCGTACAGCGTAACCACGATGGTTACGACGCGTAGCACCGATACCAACACTCCGCGGCCTGCCGGCTCTGCTGGAGGTGGAGCGAGGGACCATTCGCAGGGCGCTCCCTCCCTCGCCAGGGTCGGTGCGCCGCCAGCGACGGAAGCGTCCGTCGCGCCCGCCCCGTCCGTTGGGGCGGTTCAAGCCGTTGCTCCGCAGGCCGTTGCCTCATTGTCGCGCCCGACGGCTCCCGTTCCGCCTGTCGTTCCGCCTGTCGAGACTGCAGGGACCGTTGCCCCTGCTGATGGCGACGCCGCGGCGTCTGTCTCAAGTCCGGAGTCACCCATAGTGCCGGAGGTCGTACCCTCTGGTCGCGGGGTCGCGGCGGTGGCCGCGGCCGCACGTTTGCGTCGTGTTGAGGCAGCGTCGCGCGCCGGAGAACCTCGTCGTGAGTGTAGCAGGTAGAAAATCCGCCAGAGCAGCAAACCACCCGACAGGTGTCCCGAGCCTCGGTAGAGGAAAGTGGTAGAGCAGATGAACCTTATAGGTACCCGGCGGGTAATCTCGTAAGAGAGAAGGTATCGCTACCTGGAGGGGGTTGTGCGATTATAGCGCTCACGCTAGATGCGTATAGATGGAGCGAGTGACGTAATCCGTCGAGCTGTTAGCTAACCCTAAGGTTGTCCCTGAGAGGGTTAAACAATAGGTATGCAAACACTGTTCCAATGGGTCGTAATTCCACTTGAGTTTACGTTACTCTAGAAACCGTGCCTACTGGCTATTCCAGTGGCGTATTTATACTAAGTCTACTGTAAGCTAGGGTTAGTGGTTAGGAATAAATATCCAGTTATTGACCAACCAGAGCCCAGTTAACGGCACTCGCCTACCCGTGAGGTTATTGCCAGTTAGGCTTACATTGTAATGTACAGCTGGCCAGATTAAGTTAGAAATTTGTCCCTTGTGGGGTCTTGGCCGGGGCCGATAGGCCCGAGTAGGGTATTTACAGCCTTGCGCTTGTCCCAATTACAGGAAACACGCCTAGTTGGCTGGTGCCTTGTGATTGGCACATCCCTTAAGTGGGTACCCAATAGGGAAGCGACACGGCTCAGGGTGAGAGGACCGCCAGGCGGTACGACATGGCCCCCTCCTGAGAGATTTGTCGTCCCGACAAAATTAAAAAATTACAAATTTTTGGCGATAGCCGTTGCATTTCTGCATTCAAAATTTCTCCCGCGTCCGACGCGTGTGCGCTATTTTTGTTGTCCACCCGACTCTTGCGAAGGTCCACCAGACCGTTTCCACTTTGGAATTGACAACATCGGTTGTATTGATCCATCAACTGTACCACGCCTCACCCCTTCGGTGTTCAATTGCATTGCACTTGCGTCCCTTCCGTCATCCCTCCAAGGGTTTTTGTATCGAATCGCGAGATAATCAGTCGCGTGATCGCGTGAGTGGTGCCGCCTTGAGGCTTGTATTCGTTATCCGGCCACTCGCCTTGTGATCCCCCCATCAGGGTTGAATTCTGTAGCTCTTCTGCCGGAGATTTAAGCCAATAGGCCATTTGTTTATCCCGTACAGGGTTTTATCGCCAACGTCTTCCTCCGCTTTTTGTCGGCTTAAAGATGGCTCCCCGCGCGCCGATTCAATTCGAATCCTCAGAGGAGGAGAAAGAAGATATGGGTTCGCCCAACCGTCCGACTACGCGCTCGAGCGTGCGTCGTCCCACGACCCGTCACCAAGCGTCATCATCCCGTACCGGGGTCGCGCCAGCGTCGACCAAATCGTCTTCTGCTCCTGCGACAAGTGCTCCTCCGGAACCCGCTGCTCAGCCGTCCACTCGGACTCGTTCGACTTCCTGGAAAGCTCCAACCGTTCAGGCATCGCCGGTTGGCAAGGACATTGAAACTCCCGCTCGCTCCGATAAGACGGTCACCCCGACCGGGAGAAGTTCGCAAGGACGCAGCCTCGGCCCGGCCGACTCGCCTGCTTCCCAGAAGCCTTCCACTCCAGTGGCCGCTGCCAAACCGTCATCGGCTACGCCGTCGTCACACGTAAGCGAGCCCGCTAAGGCTACCGATCCGTCCCCACAAGGAGCAATGCCGGCGGATGCCGACGACGTTGTCGAAGTTATCGCCGAAGGAGGCGCGACGCCGAAGCCCGGGAGGCAATCGTCTGTTAGGCCTCAGCCGAGTTCCCGGTCAACTATGGCTCGGCCCTCCGCCTCGGCGGTTCGTACCTCCTCGGGTCGTAGCGCATCAGCGAACCCTTATGAGGACTATGGTTGCCGCAACCAGCAGATCCTGGCGGACGCGCGTAAGCGTAGGGACGAGGAGTTACGTCGGGAGGCCGCTCGAGCGGAAGCCGAGAAGGCAAGTACTCAGGTCGTTGAGTCAGCAGCGGAACCCTACGCCTCTGCCGGCGGAGCTACCCAGGGTGGGTCCGGTGCGGTTCCCGTTGCTGCATCTTTAAGCGAGAGGCCATCGGGCACAACCTGGGTCGACCCGTACGCTGCTGCACCTGCCCCAGCACCGGCTGCCACGTCCTACGACACTCCCGTTCGGGTTCCGAAGCCCACTGCCAACTGGCGTTTCCCCGGGGAATTCTACCCTACCAACGCTGATGAGTTGATGGTATTCGATTCCAGAGTCTTGCCTTTTAGGCGTGAGCTGGTCGCTCCTGGGGAACATTATCCGTTTGCGCGGCTCCCTCGTAGGGAATTTACCGATCGTCCGAGAAGCGAGTTGCGTCGCGACATGTTTCTCATGAGTTCCCTCCGAGGGCAGAGTCACCAGGTACAGAACGAGTGCTGGTCGGCGTATGCCCGTCTCCCTTCGAATCGCCCGATGCGCCACTTCCGTGTCCCTCATACGCTATTCAGCGATAGGACCTTCCTACTCCATCCCGGGGATGCACTTTACGTTGAACGTATGAACCGTCGGTTGTTCCAGTTGGAATCCTACCAAGGAACGGTGAAGGACATGACGATAGTTCGGTCTCGCTGGTTCGCGTATCCCCCTCGTCCCGACACAGGTCATTACGAGCATCATATGCGTGTACACGCAAGGGCGACTTCCCGTATGTTGGGGCGTCAGGTGACGGCGAATGATTATCGCGTCTTCGCGCACCGCAATGGAAGCTCTGTTGAGCCGCTTACGCGTTCGATGAATGTTCCTCCAGAGACCCTGGACTCGTTGTGGGACGATCCCAGTTGGGAAGGAAAGTCATCTCCCCCGATGTGTTTGCCGGTTGCCGACCCACCGTGGCTGGTGTATTTCCATCATTCTGCTCTTCACGAGGCGTCCGCTTGGCAACGCGACAGGTTCCTTTCTTATCTCGAATTGGAGAGGGAAGTCCTGATAGGGATCGAGTTGGCTCGTACCGCTGAGACGCGGGGCTTCGTGCCGGTGTTGGACAGGGCACTCATTGATAAGGTAAGCCGTACTTGGCATGACATCACGTCGGTACCGCAGTCGGCGGTCGTCCCCCATAGTCGGGAGTTACCTTCATGAATAGTGACCTGCCGGTGAGGGCGTTACGTATCAACGTGTTGAACCATCGAGAGGGTACGGCAGCGGAGCTACCTCCTTACCGAAGGGATGGTGAATTTACCGATGACGGATATTACGGCCTGGAGCCTGAGACTTACTCCGATGGGCATCCGAATCTTACAAGTACCAGCCAATGGGCGTTATGTTGTCCACTCCGCGTTGGATACGCTTGCGCTTTCGTGTATTACGTTAGCTAATCGCTACAAGCATGGACGCGAGCAGCGTAACGCCGCCCGAGAACGCCTCCGTGAGGAACGTGGACATCGCCGCGTGGCGGATAGGGAGATTGAGGCAGCGCGCCATGATGCGGCGGAGTTGCGAACCCGGGTTGGGGAATTAGAAGATGAATTAGAGGACGCCCGGCGTCAGCTACAGCAAGCGACTGCTGCCGTGCGCGTTGTTCCCGGAGGGGGTGGCGAGGAGGCGGCTCAGCCTGGTTACTCGCGTCGGCGTGCTCGTTCTCCTGATGACGGTTCTCCGGAACGCAATGTGTGTATTCGTCTTCGTTCCCCTGTGGGTGCCGCGGGTGCTGATACCCTTTTGCTCGCGCGATTGGACGCCCGGATAGGGTCGCCTGAATCACCGGACGTATCTCCGCGTTCGGCTTCTGTGCCCATGGTTGAGGTAGCCGCTCCTGCGGTCGCGCCTTCGCATGGCCCTGTGGCTGCCCACCGTCGGGGTGCTGGTGCTGTTCCGTAGCGCAGTTCGCGTCGCAACCCAACCTACGCAAGGGTTCCACCCCGCCATCCTCGTCCTTCGACGAACGTGCGTGCTCCCGCCCCTGCGGCACCGTCGGCTTCCCATCGGGCTCGGCCTTCGAGCCACTATCGTCGCTGAGGACAGGCAATTGCCTTCGTGCGAAACCTCTAAGGGTAGTTTGAACACGCTTCTGTGTTGCGCCTTTGTTCATCAGGTAGTCCTGAGGCACCTTTGAGGTACATTAAAGATGCATCATCATGTTGACGTGTTGACTTGTTTTGTTGAAAGCCTTGTTAGCGATTTTTTTTGTTTTTCCAAATTTCTTAATTTCCACGTGATTTTTCTCCGGTTGGCGGAGTGCAGACATATAGTGCGCCCTTTTCGGCCTAGCCTCCCGAGGACTCGGTACCTATTGTATACCCACCGGGTGGACTCGTTCCTTTTGTTAGGTTGTCGTCCCTGCGGGGTTATGCGACTTCCCCTCGCTTTTGGGTGTGCGCGTTCGGCGCGGTGGCTTGCTACCTTTTCGGTGTTGCATTCGACGGAAGTTCCGCGATGCCCATTCGGGTGGGACGTTTGTACGTTGCGTCCATGTTGGCTTGCGGTAGCCATAGCACTTTACAAGGAACCATTGTTCACCGTCGTCATCAGTGACGTAGTCGACCAGGTCGTCTATTGGGTACTCCTCCGCTGAGGTTGCGTGCGTTGCATCGTTACTTCCCCCTGGGGTTTCCGCCGCCTCATCGGAGGAAGTAAACTGTTCGCCGTTTGGGCGAGTTGGTCGCGGCGATACTTCTTGTTCCCAATTGGGAGTGGTTGCCTGTGGTTCCACGAGGTCCGGCTTCTCTCCGCGTGCTCCGAATGGTTGTCCTTTTGTCGCATTTGTGCGGGTCAAACGCCTTCGGGCTGGGTGAATGGCATCGGCCCCTGCCGTGGTTCGGCGCGGCGTTCGCTTGTGCGGTTGCGGTGTATGAGCCCGGTTAGGGTTGGGACGTTGCTGTTGATCTGCATTGGCAGTGTTGTCCTGGCGTCTTCGCCGCTGACTTCTTCGCAATTGCGTGCGACTCGGCTCAGATGATACCATGGGTGTGGTTTGTTGATGCCCAAGTGAACGACTTAGGTCGTGTGCCTTGCTCCCGATTGTGGGTGGAATACCCGAGGGTGAAGGGTTATTGCGCTCGTCCCGAGAGGGTTGTGAAAAATTTTGGCTTACGCGTATTGCGTCGGGGGCCCCCTCCTGAAGAGTGGTTTGTCCCAAACTACTACCTTCTGTTATCCTAATTGTATGTTGTCGCGAAGACGATGTATGCTCCATGGTGGGAGGTTCCTGCATAGGACTTGGTGGGGGTTGCCCGCTTTGTGCGCTTTGTTGTCCGCTAGGCGGTTGGTGGTGTTGTGTAGTCGACGCGAGGGCGTCTGTACCTGATGGTGTGGCGTGCGCTGTAGCGGGGGGTGATGCAAGGGATGGCGTTTGGTTGTCTTCCGGACGAGGAGCGAGTGCGACTCTATCGAGGCTAACCTTTTAGGTAATACCGTCACGATCAATGTACACAGTACGCCGTCCAGCACGGATAACCCTGTAGGGACCTTGGGCTATCGGTGTTAGCTTATTCCGTTCGCGGACTTCTGGATTGTCCAGGTACACATAATCATCGGTCGTGATGAGTCGTTTGGACTTCCGGATCGATCGGTCGAAGTTGCGTTTATATTGCGCCTGTGCGCTGTGTAGACGTTTCGTCTGTGTTCTCGGAAATGGACGCGGACGTCCACAACCTCTAGTACACCTAGTATTACTAGGCGGACGTCCATGTTCTCCAGTATTTTTGGATGTCCGCCTAGAACCGGACGTCCATGCGGTCTAGTACGTCTAGTATTACTAGGGCGACATTCATTGTTTCTAGTACCACGGATGTCCCCCTCGGGATGGACTTCCGCCATGTCTATGTCCACCTAGGACGGGCGCCGGTTCAGAAATTCAAAAATTTCGACCCCAGAAATTTCTGCCGCCGTGCTCGACATGGATGTCCGCATCCATCACGGCGACCACTCTATTTTTCCTTGTCGGCCGACTCCAATTTTGTCTTTAATTTTTTCATCCTCTCGCTCACACCCCCTTCCTGTTGGTGCTCACCTCCCCCGTACTGTACCTCAAACACCCCAATACCACTCTAGCACGCATTTTCAGCTACCTATCCCCGCTTCCACGGTGCACACCTCCATTCCATACCTACTTTTCTGCTCTACCGTACAGATTTCGTATAACCAGTCCTCATACTACCTCAGAATAGGGAAAAACACCCCCTATCTCCTCGACCATGCTCTCCCCCAACACCTTTGCAACGTATTGTTCTTCAATACCCTCTCTCTTCTACCTTCAACCCCTCTCCTTCGCCCTCTCCACAAACTTCCCCTGCAGCTTACTCTTCCAAAACCTCTCACTCCCCATCCCGTACCCGACCTGCTCCACCCCTCCCTCCCTCAGCTGCTCCATGCCCCCACGCCATCCGCATCTTCGATACCGTATACACCACCACCACCGGCCCACGCTCCCGCTCCCCCGCCGTCTCCCCAGAAACCTCCCCGCTCTGAAACACATATCAACCCCCCACTTCGCACCCTTCCTCCCACTCCCCTCCCTCCCCAAATACAATAACCCCCTTCTTCTCCATCACATCCCCACTCACCACAGCCAGAACAGACGCCACCCCCCTCCCCCTCTTTCTCCTCACTTTCCTAAAACCCCCTCCTCTCGGCGCCTTCAACCGCACCCTCCTACGGTCCCACCTAAACACCTCCTCCGCCCTCACTACCCCAACACCCCGCAGCGTCTCCCCAATCCCCATAATATGCTTGTCGGCACTCCTCTCCGAATCAGACTCCATCTAAACCCGCACTCCGTACATTTCCACCTCCCCCTGTACCATCCCAAGCTTGCAACCCTCCACAGAACACATCCTCATACCACAGAAGAATTTTCTTCCTCCCATACCTCATCCTTAAAACCTCCATCTGCTCCATGTAAATTTCGATGTAAATATTTTCTCCACTATGCAATCTCAAACATGTACGAGCCTATGACTTTCCGCTTTGTCAACCCTGAATATTGGTACTCATGTATTCATAAAATAGGGCCACCCACATCCCTATCCCGTTCTGCAAGCTTTACAAACCACTAGACGCATACTCCACAACTCAGTTGTATAGGCTATACAACAAACACTACTCGCTATTTCAGACGACGCGGTACACAAGTAGCGTAGCCTCAACCTTCCATGCAGCCTTCCCTGATGCGTACAAGTGCGAAACACGTCTAGACTACTACTACTACTACGATATAGTATATCAGAAGTGACTGCGGGAATTTTCGGCACAGGAGATGCTGGGCCACCAATTTGATTTTTCGGAAATTTTAGAATTTCTGGGCTGGCCAGCAGTGCAATCGAGCTGGACATCCACCGGACGTCCATTTCAGGTTGGTCGTGAGAGAGTGGGGCGGGACCATGATGGAACAAGGACCAAGACCTGTCCCTGGTGTATTGAGCCTGAAATCGACCCTTCGTCAGACGCCATTTAGCCTTACAGTTAGTGCTTATAGAAGCCATTGATAGCCCCGATCGGGGCGGCGGCCGGTTCCGGCTTACAGTTGGTGCTTACAGACCCCAGTGATAGCCCCCGATCGGGGCCGGCGGTCGGTTCCTGGGGCCGTTGTGGCCAAATTAGACACCATGATTTGAATTAAAATTTGGGCTATTCTCAAAAACATGCACATGTGAACATGTTTTTGAGATGGGGGTGTGCCGTACGGCACAATCAACCGCCCAAATCGATGTTTTTTGTAATTTTTTTCTGCCCGAAATATTACAATTTCTGGGCTAGCCAGCAATGCATCTGAGCTGGACATCCACCGGACGTCCATTTCAGGTTGGTCGTGTGCTGCCTACATCCACGCATTGTAGCAACTGAGCAGGCGGGTTCACTACTCATACAAAGTGCACGGAATATGAGTAACGTGATGGGTGAGTAGTGTTTGTCGTGAAGGAATAAGGCGGGACCATGATGAAACAGGGAAAAAGATGTCACCCTAGCATAACTTAGGCTTGAAGCCTGGAATCGAACCTTCGTAAGACGCGATTTTGGCTTACAGTTGGTGCTTACAGAAGGCAGTGATGACCCCACTCGGGGCGGCGGCCCGTTCCTGGGGCCGTTGTGGCCAAATTAGACACCTTTATTTGAATTAAAATTTGGGCTATTCTCAAAAACATGCACATGTGAACATGTTTTTGAGATGGGGGTGTGCCGTACGGCACAATCGACCGCCGAAATCGATGTTTTTTGCAATATTTTTTTGTGCCCGAAATTGTAGAATTTCTGGTCTGGCCAGCAATGCATCTGAGCTGGACATCCACCGGACGTCCATTTCAGGTTGATCGTGTATCGTGCACGTCCACCCATTACCGGAAGCAAGTAGGCGATGAAGCACGTACAAACCCAATTGTTCTGCTATTTCTAGCATAGACCATCGAGTCTAGAGATGTGAGGGAATCGTCCTGGAAATTATGCTCCAACCCACGAGGGAATGGACAATCTAGTTTGAAAGCATGGAACGGAAGTACATTATAGTAGGTTCATAGATTGAAAGTGATAAAGGAGATGATTATATTCTCGATAATTGTTTCCTAAAGTAGTTGTTGTTAAGCTATCTAGCCGTCGGAAAATTGTTCTTCCTCTTCGTCCTCATCATAATCAGGATCTCCCGGCATAATAGGCATGAACGGGACATCACTAATTGTGTAGGATATAGGCTTGCGTTCTGGCTTGCGTTCTGTCGTCTTCATCCGCATGATTCCGAGCTGCCCTGTCTTCGGCCTACGATCTTTCTTGACCGGGATGGGAACAACTGTCTTGTGGCGAACATTGACAGGTGCCGGTTGACTTTGCCTGGCAGGCCGGCGCGGAGCATTGGGGATTACTTCTTCTTCGAATCCCAACCGCCTGATGAAACCAAACGAAACATTGTCGGGAATCGGATACGACGCATTCCTGAAATACGTGTGATACCTCGTTGTCGTGTGTGACACAACTCTGTCGACATGCCCTGCCCCGGCATGTTGTACATGGCCGTGACCGATGAAGACTGAACGTGGCGGAACGATTAACTTCTTCAGCTTCATCGTCTTGGCGTACATATCTAATTCCAGCGCTTTGGAAAAGACGTACTTGTGGGACCCTGGACACACCCAGATAGGGAATGGGTCATCTCCGTTGGCAATAACAAAGTAACCCGGAAGTTGATCTTTGCGGTCGCGAGGAGGAACAGGGAAATCATTGTGTGGGACCTGCCGAGGACACCCCTTTCCCGTTATCAAAAACCGTCCCCCAGATGCCGGCATGACAAGTTTTTCTCCCGGTAAACCGCACTCCTCTAGCCCTATCAGCCGGACAAGGATTCCCAACCACACATCCAGCAGGGCTCGCCGCGTCACAAACTTGAACCGGTCGATATGTGTCTCATCGTTCTCGGCATAGTCAACCAGGCAGCGTCTGTGTTTTCGGAAGTGGACGCGGACGTCCAGTCTCTCTAGTACGGGTCCTAGTCGGCCCCGAGATTTACTAGAACAAATGAACGTCCGCGTCCAAAAAAAAATAAAAATTTTTTGGATGCGGACGTCCACTTTCTCTAGTACATATGGCGGAATACTAGGGCCCGACATCCACTTTCTCTAGTACATATGGCGGAATACTAGGACCCGACATCCACTTTCTCTAGTACATATGGCGGAATACTAGGACCCGACATCCACTTTCTCTAGTACATATGGCGGAATACTAGGACCCGACATCCACTTTCTCTAGTACATATGGCGGAATACTAGGACCCGACATCCACTTTCTCTAGTACATATGGCGGAATACTAGGACCCGACATCCAGTATACAATATATCAGCGAAAACCGGGAGGGAAGAAATTACAGCGGATGGTAAATTCAGGGCCCATATCGGACCGTATTTTATTCTCTCATTTAGGAAACTGCTCGTATACAATACGTCTCTCTAGAATAGGGAATACATATCTGGTCAGAATAGGAAATAAATACCCGGTTAGAATAGGAAATAAATACCCGGTTAGAATAGGAAATACGTATCCAGCCAGAATACAAAATACCTGTCAGCATATCGTCGATCACCCATCTCCCTCACTATCGCGTTCTCCCTACCATCCGAACGCCATGCACCACCATCCGCACATACTGCAAGAACCCTCACGACCTAGATTACAAAAAATACGCTCCTTCCCAATACCATCCCCGCTTTCCTCGACACCACCCCAGCCCATTAAATCATCAAGACATCAAACACGAACATGGTCAGCAAAATCTTACACCACTTGAAACGCACTCTCACTTCTATCGTATGCCCCAAAATATACACATACCAGAAACACCTCACAGCTTCATTCCCCATCTTCCTACATCCCTTCTTCACTCTCCTTCAGTCCTGCCGTTCCTGCTTCACCACTCCTGCATCACATACACAACATCAGAATCAACCACAACAGTCAGACTCAAAAGCAACGCTTACCACGACAGATATCCTAGAAACTCCCTTACTTACCTCTCCGAGAGGATGACTGAATCATCCATCCTACACAAAATACAAACCATGATCCAAAAACCTTGCAATGAATAATCAAAGTCAGCAGTCCATATCTTCGCAAAACAAGTCTTGGTGCTCAGTAAAACTTACCTTCTGTCATCAACATTCCTGCATCATCTACACAACATCGGAATCAACCACAACAGTCAGACTCAAAACCAACCTTCCATCACAGCATACTTTCAAAACTCGCACACTTACCTTCGCTCCACACAATACACACCATGACTCAATAGGCTTCCAATGAAAAATATCGCATCAACGGAAATAGTCAGACTCAAAACCAACCTTCCCTCGCTGCTTACTTTCAAAACTCGCACACTTACTTTACCTGTTCCATCCTGCACACAATAAAAACCATAAATCACGTAATCGTGTAGCCAAGAAAAGTAGTCAGCATTCCGCATCTTCGCACAACCGGTCTGGGCGCCCAATGTGACTTACCTTCCGTCATCACTATTCCTCCATCACCTACGCAACATCGGATTCAATCGCAACAGTCAGATTGAAAACCAACGTTTCCCTCGCTACATACCCTGAGAACTCGCAAATGTACCTCTCATCCATCCTACACACAATACAAACCATGATCCAAAAACCTTGCAATTAACAATAATCATAGTCAGCAGTCCATATCTTCGCAAAGCACATCTTGGCACTCAATGAAACTTACCTTCCGTCATCAACATTCCTGCATCATCTACACAACATCGGAATCAACCACAACAGTCAGACTCAAAATCAACCTTCCCTCACAGCATACTTTCAAAACTTCACGTACCTCTCTTCCATCCTCCGCTCAATACACACCATCAGTCAACAGGCTTCCCATGAAAAATATCGCATCAACGGAAATAGTCAGACTCAAAACCCACGCTTCCCTCAACGCATACCCTCGAGGGTAGAGGATGGAACGAAGGTACGTGCGCGAATCTTGATCAAGATTCGCGCACGTACAAAGCAAAGTCGGTCAAAGAAGATCAGTCGGTGATGAGGGCGGAGTGGAGCCTGCGGCGTCGACCGGACAGCTTTCTGCGTCCGCTTAAGTCTTGCTGTGCATACTCGAAATCATCGCCGGCAGTGAGATTGAGTATGGCCCAAGCCATGGTCTCTGATTCCCCGAACAAAGAGATCCGGATCGAGAACAACGAATATAAACATATAATCATATATATGAGAATCCATTTGCTTTCCTTACATGATCTGTGGCATATCCGCTGTAAAGCACATTCAGATTCCACGAAGTTTGGAAATAAAAAAGTTTATTATTACAAATGAATTAATTGAAAATTCATCTCCCAGGGCAGTCGTTCGTCCTTCCATGCACACGTTGCCAGCACGCAATGTGATGTAACAGTTGGAAATGATTGAACTCTCGGTTAAATTCCACCGTTGGGATGTCAGCTGGAGTGAGCACAAAACTACTACCCAAAAAACTACGAACACGTTACATTCCAAGTCTCGAAAGCACCACAAAAATAAAATTGGTCGCATCTGGACGGCACAGTCTCCCCTGTTCAGCTCGCAATCCTCCCTTTTGCGTCAAAACTCGACATGGAATGCAAGTATGAAGGGTGCTTCTACTACTGCGTAGATGCTTATGCGCTCGCGCTGCATGAGCGAACGTGTCGCTACCGTTTCAACCCCTCTCCCCAACATTTCAACAACGCTCGTGTCCCTGCCGTCACCCATGAGCCTGCTCGAAACGGCGACCATGATTCCCCGCAACCCAGCTCCCCAGACCCAGAATCTGGTCGTGCTTCCTCCAGCGACTCACCCTGTGACGCTTCACTGCCACCAACCTCAACCCCCTCCCGCGCAGACCTCCTCGTGCAATCCCTCGCCGCCAGTCTCACAACCCTCGAGTACAAGGCCGGCGCTGGCCGCGTGAGCGAAGTCATCACCATCCTACAAGACCCCGCATTCTCCCTAGAAAAGTTCAACAGCGCCGTTCGCACCGTAGAAGAATGTCGCCACGTTACCGCTTCCATGGTCGAAACACATTTCCGCACCGAAGGTTACAAGAGCCACATCATTCCAGACAAAACTGGTAAGTACTCGGCACAGCTGTACCTCCGCGACCCAGTCGACATGCTCCGCAGGCAGTTAGCACTGGCTAACGACCAAAATACTCTCTTCCACCCCTCCCCACAGACCGCCCCAGACGGCACCGCAATATTTTCTCATCCCCTACACACAGAATTCGCGAAAACGCTGCACCAGGTTACTAGACAGCGCGTGCAGCTCTCGGAAGATCCACAGGTCGTATGGGCAGAGGAAAATGATCCCACCCCTTCCTCCTTTGCCGGCCTCCTCCAAGTGTACTCCGACAAGAGCAGCACAAGCCTCAAGAGCTCCGCAATCGTCGCATACCCCATACACGTCACACTGCTCAACTTCTCCGCCCCCCTCCGTCGCCACTGCATCCGTACCGGCCTCACCATCGTCGGGTATCTTCCGTACATTGTTAACCCTTCGTCCAACGCCTTGTTCGGTGATGAAATGCCGACAACCTCTAGTTCTGCTAGTCGCGCTCGCAAAATTGATATTCTTCATAAAGCACTCGAAAAAGTGTTTTCGTCCCTATCCACCGCGTTCTCTTCCGGGTTCCCCTGCACAGACTCCACTGCAACTGCCCGCCAATGCTTTCCCATCCTAGCCAATTATTGCTGCGACTTTCCAGAGGCCAAAGAGCTGTCATGCACTCGCAACAGCACTACCACCACACATCCCTGCCACCGCTGCTACATCCCCGCCACTCAACTTGAATCCAGCGCGCCACACCAGCCCCGCTCCCTCGATGATACACGCTCTGCACGCCAAGAGAGCGCTCAGGAGCATACAACTGCTCCGCTCGAAGCTCTCTCCCTCCTCGAACAACACTCTGTCCTCGAATCGACCGCTCTTTTACCCACCAACAGTCCCCTAGACCCCTACAACATTTTCTCCTTCGAGCCTCTGCACAATCTCCACCTCGGCATCTCAAAGCTCATCAAACAGTGCATTGTCCACCGCCTCAGCTCCCCAGACCTCACCACCACTGCCTCCCATTCCGGGACACCTCGCACCTTCAAGAAGGTGAAAAAATCCATCCTCGCCGGCTCAAACAGCATTCTGTCCGCTATCGAACGCGACTACTACATCACCGGTCTTCATGTCGACTTCTCCAAGGGTGAGAAGGGCACCAATTTGAACGGCCTCTTCACGGAGGACGGCATACGCGGCATGCTCGCAGCCAAAGACTATCACCATGTCGACATGGTGTTCCCTTTCATCGCAGCATTCATTGACACATGCTGTGACGAAGTAGATACAGCCCCCCTCACTTCCATCTGCACGCAATACTCTGACCTCGTCGCATGGGTCATGAAACGCGGTCGCATCAAGCACTGGACTGCCGCCGAACTAGAAAGCCTCCAGAACTCCATTTCCTATTTCAAACAATCAATGCTCTCCACCCTCGGCCCATTCCACACCACAGGTCTCAAAACTTTCAAGTTCCATCTTCTAGACCATCTTCCCGGTGACTTGCAGAGATATGGCGCCCTGGAACACATTGATGCAGGCCCCTACGAACACTCGCATCTTCTGTTCAAACAGAGTTATAGGAAAACCTCTCGAAGGCGCTCCACAGCCATGGAAGAGACTATTCGCCACATGGAATTCTCCTTGGCCACTCCAACTGGTCATACCCCATCGAACACATTGGGAAACGCACGCATGATATCGCCCACAGACGGTGCAGTACTCGTTCGCGACGGATTCACCGTTGCACTGCACGACTTTGCCTCCCTGCTGCCCGATGCAACCCTCCTCGTTGCAGATATCGACGGACAGCCCGATCCTGCCACTCTTTTGCCGCTGCACAACTCCTCGTTCCCGTCTGGCACCATAACGCTATTCCAGCAACTCGGTGACACAGCTGCACAAGCGTTCCTCACCCTCGCTAGACTGCGCGCCACGGCAGAAGGCCCTCCAATACATGACATGGACATTTCCGTCACCGTGGTAAAGTCCGCCTACGTCATGGGAGGGTACGTCCCAGATGCCGACGACTTTGACCCGCACAGTGGCATGCTTCGCCCCACAAACGTGTCGAGGCACAAGCAGCAGCGCGTCTTTGCAACTTCATCGTTCGGCCCCGCAAAGAGATCGCAGTACTCCTTTGTCGTCATCTCCGGAACTGCCGATGACTACAGAACCATATGGGTAGGGCGCGTCCTGGCACTGGTACGCCTGCAGTCTCCAAACCTGTTTCAACCTGTAGAACTCGCTTTCGTTCAGTATATGACCTGCTTTGCCCCAAAAACCGCTGTGGAAAAATCACTTGGGTGCATTTGTTTAAAGTGGTCCACATGGGACCCGGACAACGGATCCGTTGACAGCAATGACACTGCATCCCACAGTGCAGGTGGTCCTTGGTTTGACCTCATTCCTGCATCTACTATATCTGGCACCGTGCACATCGTACGAAGTAACTTTCCAGTCAAGCCATTTACGAAACAAATGCACTGGTCGGACCACCGTTTCTATCTCAACCGCTTCTACACCAACACTGATTACCAATTCACAGATGATAATGAAGAAGAATAAATCTAAATCGCAGCACTCTATTGATAATGTACTACATGATAAACCTTCTAGTCAACGTCACATTTACTGCACTAATTTCAACCATCCTCCATTACGCCAAAACCGTTATCAGCAGTGGCTGCATGGCGCCGCTCCATGCCCCCATACTGTGGGGCATTGATTTCGACATTCAGGTTTGCACTCAGGTGTCCAGCATATGGGTCAACGACGAAAAGTTCTGCGCCAATTAGTCCTTGCGCAATCACACAATCCATTACAGCACCGAGGTTTGACGTAATATGCGATTGAATCCAATCCTCGGACACTAGAACAAGTGATGAGCAGCGGTTTACATCATCAACGACATGAACAATTCCAGACCCCTCTCCGCTTTGCCACACTTCAACAGCCTCTCTCGTCACAGTACGGCTTGCAAACACATGCCGTGACTGTGCACTAGTCCGCTGTTCGCTCTCGACAACGTCCGTTTCTTCCCTTGCTTGCGAGCCTTGGAGACAAGACATGCAGTACACCACCATACCAACTAATTGCTGAAAAGCTACCCCCACATATTGACTGTACCGCCTTGTAAACTCCTTCTGCCGTGCACCTCCTTTCCCCTTCGGTTCATCCAAACACTCCACAGTAGTCACTAGCCAAGCATCCAGGCGCGCCAGCGTTAGTATGCTCGTCTCTATGTCCATTACTTGTTCTGGTCGTATCGAATAACCCCTGAAGATGTCCAGCACATTCACAGCTACTCGGTTGTTAAACCATGCTTCCATTTCGAAGCTGTCAGGAACCAAGCCTTTGCTGTATCGCAGCTCTGAGAACGGTGCCGTTCGCCACCTCCCCATATCCAAATCACCGTTACTTTCCCGTTTCAAAAGCTTCTCAGACGCTTCGCGCTTTTGTTCCTCTCGCTCGTCCATCTCAGCTCGCGTCGTCAGCATCGTGCATCTAGACATTAATTTCGTGTACCCCAGCGAACCGAACAATCTGTCCCTCGCATTACGCTTCCGTGCACTCATCACGTCGGACAGTTTCTGCGTCACCTTCACTTTCAATTCCTTGCTCCCCGCCACAGCCTCTTGACAGCACACACGCTGCTCCTCATCGGAAAAACACATCACACCACGGACTTTGACGCAGTACGTGTCGCACCAAGTCATTCAGCAGATCACTCTCGTCCCTGTACGAAGGTGTATACCACTGCAGATTCTTGATGATATAGCCCGGAGGGGTAGCAATATATCCTACACCGTTTTCGCTCCAAAGTGCCCCTTCTACCGGCTCTACCTCGATGGTACGTCCAGTCCAACGTCTCTGCGTTTGTTCCGCTATAGGGTCCAGCTCCATAGTCTCGTTCTTGCACCACTTTGTCAGGTTTTCCTCAACCGCCCTAAGAACTCCAAGGTATTTCACAGGAATGGCTTTCTGTATTTTCGACTTACCGCCACCGTGATCACTGATTCTACCTGTTCTCGCAATTGCAGTAAGGCTGGCATTTTCCGCCTGCAGAGTCTTCACCTTAGCCTCCAACGCAACAATCTCCGTGGTGAGCGCCTTGTTTGCTATGTCCTGGCTAAACACTTTTTTTTCCAGCTCCGCGATCTTCTTCTTCTGCGCATTGATGCGACTCGCCATTAAATCGATGGATTCCGGCGGATGCAACCTCTCTGCCCTCACCGTCCCCCCATCTCGCACGCTATCGGGAATATGATGTCCTCCATCGCCAATAGCCTGACGTCGCGGGGGCGTTACGCGCATATTTGGCACCAATGACAGTCTGTTGTGACGAGGCCCGCACTCCGGCTGCTCTCTCCCCTCAGTACCACCTGACCGCCGATGATAGTTGGCATCCTGTGAACGTTGCTCAGAAACAACATCCCTTGCCGCTATCCTCGGGTCCCTGACTGCATTACCTGCTGGGGCTGATGTACTCGGCATAGTTGGCGCAGTGGGGGTCACAGCCTCCAGTGTGTCGGAAGCCCCCGGCTGGGACTCCGTCTGCAGCACCTCCGCATCTGCCAACCCGGGAGGAACTACCTTTGCCATAGCACTCTGCCGCAATTCCAACATGTTTTGAGCCACTATCATGTCATCATCATGATGTTCACTGTCCCTGCGAGCACGCTTGCCTCGGTCAAGCCCCATCTCTCTCCGCGCCGTTCCTCCTTCCTCACTTTCTCGCTGCGGATCCCCAGTTCTGCGCCGGTCCGTCTTGCGACTACCGGACCGCGGTTCAATGCTGCCGGTAGGCCCAGACCGCTTCTTCGCACGGGATTGTCGGGCACTCGATACAGCAGCTGCTGACCGGGTTTTCTGGAGGCCCGGAGGCTTTGGAGCTTTCTTCGCAATACGCGGCGGCATAATGAAGCTTTCCCGGAAGCGATGGAACGATTGAGTTGCACGAGATACAAAAAAGATTGCTGTATAGTGTCGGTAACCACAACGGTCTGCGATGAACGTTCAGGTCAGGTCAAGTACCGGATAATACGCCAACAGCCCAGATTGTATACGGTAGGCAGTCATCAACAGTATTTAATGAGGTACAATTACAGCTGTAGAGCTAGGCCGCGAGCACCCCTATGTCCGGAAGACGTCCTGATTTGAATTAAAATTTGGGCTATTCTCAAAAACATGCACATGTGAACATGTTTTTGAGATGGGGGTGTGCCGTACGGCACTTTCGACCGCCCAAATCGATGTTTTTTGCAATATTTTTTTCTGCCCTGAATTGTAGAATTTCTGGGCCGGACAGCAATGCAACTGAGCTGGACATCCACCGGGCGTCCATTTCAACTTGGTCGTGTATTTTGCATCTGCACGCATAACAGCATCCAAGCAGTCAGGTTCACTGCTCGGACGAAGTGCATCTAGAGTGTGAACGATTGGTTTTTGACAGGCGAGTACTGCTCAATAGGTTTCACCCTGGAGTAATGGTGGCTGGACATGCTGCATTATATGATATACTTCAACTCTGGAACGTAGCTTTATTTGTAGTCGAAATGAAAACATCTTTCGTGACCCTAATTCCATGCTCTAAACGCTGTCCCATAATGAACGTAGAGCTCCTGCCCCGGACGGATATCGCGGATTGCACGTACTACAATGATCTTCGGATTTTCTAGGTCCTTCGCCTTGAGCTTCTTCCCCGTCGAACCGCTGCTGTAGTTCTCGACAAACTCGACGTTGGCCATCCGCCTGGTGTCTTCCGCCGGAGTGTCCTCACCTCGCAAATACCGCGGGTCGTTGATGAACTGCGCCGAACAGAACGGAGCCGGAACAATCCAAATTGGATGCTCGATGTTTTCGTCGTCCTCCGCTGTTGCATACAGCTTGATGGCATACATCAAGAATGTTTCCTTCGTTATCGCCATGTGACCCTCTCCGTACGCGAACCTCATCGACTCCTTGCTCATATCAGAGTACACAACAGTTCCGTAGTATGCACATACTTCGTCGCCAACATTAAATGTCTGTTCAGCGAAGAGCCCTCTTCCTGCATTTGGATGCTTAATCAGCGATGGTCGAACGCTCAATTTTTTCGCAACACAATCGTGTGCCCGCATCACGCGAGGGTTTTCAGTTTGCAACCAGCGGCGCAGGGAAGGTGGCCAATAATGTACCGGTTTTTCCATGTGCTCGTGCGACGCAATCGACTCTGGGCACAGCTGCCAGAGGTACTGCCGAATATATTTCGGGAACCTCTGGTACAGGGGAAGGCCAGGTGGGGGTTCGATGATCCTGCGTTCCCTCTGCGTACGCATCGTGACAGAGGGGGACGCCAAGAACTTCTCAGCACTCTGTTTCGCTTCTGTCGTGACCCTCATGTCAGTGTTGTTTGAAAGAATTACACGTGACATGACTGCACACAGCTTTGGAAGCGATCGTGCCACACACAATTTGTCCATGTCACTGCCGACGAAAACACGGTGCTCAGGCAAGCTCATAGCTGCTTTTCCCGTTGCGAAAGTGCCAGAGAATGGATCGACAACAATATCACCAGGCTGTGAATGCTGGCTGATCAACTCCATCATGAGAGCGACGCTCTTCTGCTCTGCACGAACTCTGACCGTAGCACCGGTTGTGCTCCTTGTTCGCCACACCATCTCATTCGAATCGATGGCGGGCATATTGATGGTGACGTTGCACCACGCCGGGTACGTGCCGTCCATGTATCCGTGGTTCCTATAGGCCACCATCTCGCTTCCAGTCTTGAACGGAACACCTCGCTTCCAGAAGTGGATAGCGACCTCTGCCATGTTCATGCGTTGGTACCTCTTCCGCCCCGGCATTTGATAGAGGTGCCCAGGTAGTCGGACAAACAACAGAGGTACCTCGTCAACGAAGAAAACTGAATTCCGAACGACGTCCTCCTCCTCCTCGTCCTCCTCCTCCTCCTCATCCGCACTTTCTTCGCCACTGTGCTGCGATGCTTCGGAGTCCGAATTCATGGACGTAACCTCTTCTTCATCCGACCCGTCATCACTGGCAGCAGCATCGGTTGGGCCTTCTGACTGCGGTCCTTTGTACGTTTCCAAGTAATGGAACCATTCGTAGAACTGCAAAACGGAGCAGAACACGATGCCGTGGCCACCGGGGCGCAACAGCTCGTCAAACACTTCGATGCTAGCCTGCATATCTTCTGCAGTTAGCCTGTCGTACGAAGAGTTGGAATCGTTCCTCTTACGACGAACATTGTAGGGCGGATCTGTCAGAATGAGCTGAACGTTGCCCGTGATGGGCACGTGTTCTCGGCTCTCGTCGGCACTGACCAAATCTTCGAAGGGACGTCATACACCCGGCAATACTGACTCATTTTCGAAAGAAAGTCCTTTGCGAGAGCCTGCCCTTCACTTTCCTGCTCTTCTGTCGCATGGGGTGACGGTGACGGGGGAGACGGCCCTTGGGCAGTAAGACTGGTCCTCCCAGGTCCAAGTTGAAGCCTGGTTGTGTGTCTTGTCGACGGAACCAAACCTCTCCCTCCTGTGTTGCGACGAGTGGGAGTGTCATCAACCGGCTTGGGGACCTTTTCTGCGTCCGCGGCTTGTGGTGCCGGGCGGAGGACAGCCATAACGTCTTCGTCGAGGGTGTCAAAGTACGCTGGCAGCTTGTCCGGATTTCCGCTTGACAAGTATATTTCCAGCGCCCCCCAGCGGTCGGACTCCGGCCAGGTGTACAGGTCCGGGTTGACGATAAGAAACTGCAACCGGTCGAAGAACTTCCTCACAAGGTCCCTAAATACACTGTGCTGCGCACTGGTTCTTGTCTCTACTTTTCCACCATATCCATCAGGATGAGATAGGGGAGCTTTGTCGTGGTAGAGATCTAGCTTCTGCTATCGGTGCGAATAGACCTTCATCGAGCACGTCAAACCAATGCTCACTGCTGTCGAAAATGATGTACGGCGCCATCAACTCTTCGAAGCTGGAAAAACTTTGCGGCGAAGGCCACATCGGTCCAAGCATGGTATAAAACTTGAACCACGTAACAAGCTCGATTAGTGCTTTTCCGATGGGCTGGGACGCGTGCGGCTTCGTTCCCCTCCTCGGCCGCGTCGCCTATTCGGCGACGCGGCAGGTTCTTGTTGTGATTTCGGATGATAGACAACGCTTGGAAATACATCAATACTCGAACGTTTCCGGTGGAGCAAGAACGAAGGCGCTTGGTTCCCGCGCTGCGGCGCCTGTAGTGGCGAAGGAAGCATGTTACATCAATAAGGAAGGTCTGCGGCACGATCCAGAAAGGATGCAGTGCTCACCCATTGCCCGATACGCTCATCCTGTCTTGAAAACTCGGCAATCGGTAATGCCAGACGAACAATCTGCTTGGCTCGCTCAACGTTCATCTCTGCCATGACGATTTCGGCAACATCCGCCTCGACTCCAGCATTCTTCGAACGACCGCTGAAGGCCATGCTGAGTCGACCTTGCAGCGCCGAAATTGTTCTTCCGTGCCCCTGCGCAACCCAAGCGCCAGGTCCGCGTATGTGAAACCTCCCGGCTTGTCCGTCAAGTCTGCGAAACTTGAGTGGGCGAACAAATCCAGCAAGAGGCGGAGGAAGTCTTTGCCAGCGAGAGTAGTTTCGCGGGCGGCGCGACCTACGTTTCGACGTGTACCCATGTCACTAGAATCCTCCCAAGGGCTAGCGGGTTCGCGCAGAATTGGCACGGTTGCGTCGTCAACGATCGGATTGCTGTTGCGCCTGCGCTTATTCGTCATAATGGAATGAGTGGAAATTCGGTACAGGATGGCGACCGCTCGGCGAGACAGTCAAATTTGACGACGTATCTCGTGACGTTTGCACTCTTTCGTGAGGAACACTGGTTGATATCGAACGGAACAGAGTATACGGGTACACAGCACTGGAAAGGTCTTGAAACCCGTAACCGGTGTAGGTAATAAGTTGTGACGGATACGTGGTAGACAAAAATTTTAAAAAGATTGTGATTCCCTGTCTTTGAGGGTTGTACTGCACGGCCGCCATGGCGGCTGTGACTGCAGTCACATAGGTTGTCACAGGTGCATCACGCTTACCAGGTGAGCGACATCGGACGGCCACTGGACATGGGGATGTCCAGCTCAGATGCATTGCTGGCCAGACCAGAAATTCTACAATTTCGGGCAGCAAAATATTGCAAAAAAAACATCGATTTGGGCGGTCGATTGTGCCGTACGGCACACCCCCATCTCAAAACATGTTCACATGTGCATGTTTTTGAGAATAGCCCAAATTTTAATTCAAATCAGGATGCAGATATTCGTCTTCTAGCATTGTCAGAACACATTCGTATAAACATTTGGAACCTGAGCCCAGAGCTATCGGTTTTTGGCGGGAGCTAAGCCATATCTCATATAATCAGTACTACTTCCCGCCAGCTGAGTGGTGGAACCCCTGCTATTTCTACCAACGAGACATACGGGGTGTCAACTCGGCAATCGTATATGATTTGGGTGCTAAATTTATTCAAGAGACGAATGGGCTTCGAAAAGGAGCCAACAACGTCTTCTTGTGATCCATGGGTATAGGACTACTCTATTCTTCTCCACGCTTCCACCATAGCCTCCTCCACCACCTCCGTTAATGGATCGAATATCCGAACCGCACCTCAACATGCTTTTCTTCTCATCCATGGGTACTGACATCTGCGAGAGTGAGTCACATGTTCTCCAGGCTTGCACCATAGCCTCCTCCACACCTCCGTTAATGGCAACATGTGAGATGTCAGTACCGGACAAGTTCTCCAGGCTTCCTCCGTAGCCACCTCCTCCACCTCCGTCTGTGGGAATCAACAAACATCACCACTGCGTCTTACCTCACATCCACATCTCTCCGGGATGAAAACGGACGGACGACATAGGGTTTGTAGACGTTTAGAATCTTGTTAGAAAAAAGTAAACGAAAGAGAAGTTCTCTTTCATGGAATGATATCTCGTCCCTGTCGCAATATGTTCCATTTTCATTTTCTCGGGTTGCACACCCATCATGGGTGATCAAGGCCTGGATCGAAACCTCCGAGGGTCTTCGATGGATAGGACAGATAGTGGAAGGCTTTAAGCCTGTGACCAAGCGGCTATTGATTGGTTGGAGGAAGGAAATTACAGAGAAATATAGCTGAGTACGGTGCTCGCGATAGCTGTTAGGTTAAAGTCAAATATGTTTTCGATTATTTTTCGTACGGAAATGCTTCGAAAAGACGCTGGAGAGCATCGTCATGAAGGAGAGGTTCTTTC
>JALQPE010000080.1:0-51075 GCA_030407315.1 Asparagopsis taxiformis | reverse complement strand
AAACTTGTTCGTATCAAGTTGTAGCCGCTGCACGTATCCATCGCGATGGTAATCGCCCTCATCACGTTGAGGTCTAGTCCGATCGTTCCGGATACGATATAATGCTTCGACGCAAGTAGGCACGTATGCCCGTCGAGGACCAACGGTTCGGTCCTGACCGGCGCGCGGTCTACGTCTTCGCTAGCGGTTCGTCGCTTCATCGTGTGAGCCCGTATGGCTTCTTTTGCGTCGACACGCTTCGTATAAGCCGCGTGTTTGGCTTTCTCGCGCTCGGAAGCGTCGTGCTTCCGGGTAGCGCGTCTCGCTCGTCTGCGAGGCTTCCTCTTCGTGTGAGGTTCGTTCGTCCCGTCGGACTTCGTTTCTTCCCCCACGTCGGGTGTCGTGTGACTCGAGTTGGCCTTCGCGGCCGTGAGCTTTACGTAGCTCTCGTTCATCGGTGAGCCTGCGGAGGACCAATCATCGACGTCGGTCGTCCCCCTTTTACGTAAGGGTTCAGGCGATGTGGGTGGCTCGTGACCTACATCGCCTGGTCGTTTCCCGGCGCGGGGCCGCTCGACACGTTGTCGTCGTGAGCCCACGAAGCTCGTTCGTCATCGTGACTCGTTTCCGCCTCGAGTGGCGTTTCGTCAGCGGAGGTCGTCACGTAGACTCCGCTGCGGCCATTACGCTGGCCATTCCGTTCGTTCGGCCACGGGCGGGGGTCACGTCGGTCATTACGAAATCGCCGCGGCGCCTGTCGAAGGGCCTTCCCCGTCACGATTGGGGTTTCGGAGTATCGTAGGCGGCGTGCCGTACCTCCGCGGGGTCACGTTCCCTCGCTCGCCAGGTCGTTCCTGGTTACGTTTAGCCATTCGTTGGCGGAAGTACTCAGCCTGACGTGGGTTGCTCTTCACGTGGAAGAGGTAGTACTTGTACGCGAAAAAGATCCGTTGATCTGGCGTCAGACGCGGACACGTAAACGTCGAGTGGCCATCTTCGCGGCATGACCAACACGACAGCGTCCAGTAATCATTCGGGATTACGGAGTGCGCCAATTGCGTCTGCTCGCTCGTGAGCTTCGGCACGTCCTCGCATGGACGGTTCAATCGAGCTTCGAGCTCGTCCGGCTTTTCGTTTGCCGTTTTCGTATCGTTGGGCGGCGGCCCGTTCGTGAAGAGGATCGCCTCCAAATTCTCGGCAACGTGAACCGCAGCGAGCGACACGTCGTCGTCGTCCCTCGCGGGGATGTTCAGGTTACCATCGTGGTAACTGGGCTCGTTAGCCCGTTCATTACGTAAGTACACGGACTCATCGTAGTCCGCGAACTTCCTCGACTCGTGGTCGGAAATAGCCAACGTAGGCTTCACCGGAAACCGCACTTTCGGTTTCGCGGCTGACGCGACAGCTGCCGTACGTGCACGGAAGGTCGTTCCTTCGGCCGTCGCCAATCGTCTCACAACGGTGAGGTCGTTCCTCTCTCGTTCGGGGAGTGACCGGAGTCGTTCCGTCACTGCTGCCCGCGTCGAGGGCAGCAAACCACGTACGTAGTGGTGAACGAGGAGTCGATCCGTAAACACGTAGTTACACGCCCGCGTGGCGGTGTCGAGTCTATCAGCGTACTGATTCTCGTCCTCGTTAGGACTCTGCGTGATCATCGTGACCTTTTCGTAGGCCTCCTGCAGCACGTCGTCTTGCAGATATCGTTTGATCAACGCGTTGATTACGTGAGGCCACGAGAACCTCTTCGTCGGATCAGTCGTGATCACACCAGTCGTACACTGGGAATCGTAGAACCGTCGGGCGTCCCCTTCGAGGAAGAAGTGCAGCGCACGTACTGCCACTCCCTCGCACACTCCGAGTGTGCTGAACCCATCACGTATTTGGGCGAGGAATCCGAGTAACGTAATCGGATTCCGGCCGGAGAACGGCTTTAACGTAGGGAAAAGTCCCTCCAGCTCACGTTTGAGCTTATGTACGCTTTGACTCTCGTTCACGTAGAGATGTTCACGTACATCGTTGAGTCGGTACATGCGGTACGACACCACGTTCGCAAATGCGTCGAGCATTGTCGTGTGCTCTGCCAACGCGTGGCAAACGGGTCCGAGGGCGTTCCCTGGTAAGCGTACCGCGTCGGCACGTTCGTTTTCGTGGACTCGCGTGTCCGTCGTGCCGAAAGTACCCAGCCACGGAATGTACGTTTCACGTGGCGGGGGAACTCTCGTATCGAGTTGCGCAGCACGTGCTGCGTCCGCCGACCGCGCGTGGTCTGGCGTATCGTTAAAACGTAATTGCCTTCGTGGCGTCTCGTCGGGGTGGGCGATGGCTCGTTGCACTGTCGCCCCCCTTCCGTACGTTGTCGGGGTCGTCGGACCGGGTGTTGGTGGGTATCCTCCCGGAACGGCCGGGGAGGATTGCGAGTTATAGGCGCGCGAGCCTTCGTAATTCGGATCGCTTCCGCTCGGCGGAGCGGAACGTCCGGCGACGATTTCGTTGAATACTACGACAAACGAGTCGAGTCTTCCCTCCACGGCGGAGAGGCGGTTTCGTAAACTTCGTTTTCCCGTTCGAGGGTCGCTGAGCGTTCACGTAACGCACGAGCTTCGCGCTCCGAGACTCCGAGTCTCTGCCTTACGGCTTCGTCGACGGCCGCGTCGCTCGCCCTTTCGATGTGACCTCGAAGGTCTTCGTACACTACACGTAGTGCCGTGGGAGTCACGTTCCCTTCGTTGAGCTGACCGCGCGTTGCGGGGTCCATACTCACGGACTCAAACGGGCTTACCGTACGTGGTAGCTGGCCGATCGCCTCGATATCCGGCGGGATAGATCGATCAGTCGCGAAGATCGCTTCTGCTGACAAGGCCACGTCGGCTTCGGCGTCCGCTGACGTTGGCAACGGTTGCCTGGGCGACGCGCTGGAATTCGACACAGCGTAATTCATAGACCGTCGTCTGTAGCACGTAGCTTTTCGTTAACGTAAAAGAGCTCAACCTCGTTGGTTGTCGTTATGCTCGTAGCAACTTCTAGGTCGAGAGACCAGTGTGGAACCACGTTAGTTCTAGAAGTAGCTGGTACGAGCCAGTGGACACGCTGTCCTTAACGAAACGAACGAAACGAGCAGTCCACCCGCTGGTGTTTTGACTGTATTGTTAGAACGGTAGGAAGGTAGAGTGGTTAGCGAGTAGACACGAGCGTCACGACGCAACAATCCACGCGAGGATTACGTTAGCACACGAGGTGGTACGTCACCGGAGGCGCTCTCGACCAAGCCCGGAGGCACTACACGCAATCAGCCTTACGTGCGGCGATGGGTAGGGAGTACGCAGCTCGACGGAGACGAGGCCTCGTTAGGCAAAACGTAAACGTGAACGTAGAAGTCAGTCGTAGACTAGAGCCGTTGCTCGATCGTTGTCTTGTCCCCTTTCCCTCCCGGCACGATGCCAATACCTATATAGCCACGATGGCATCGCTTTACAGTGTAAACACTGCTCGTAACGTCCCCGAATGGGAAGGGACCTTGTGGGTCACACGTAGGGACCCGTTGGTCCGTTGGCCGTTGCCAATACGTTCGTTGCACACGTGTGCAGGTTGCGCGCGCGCATGCGCCAGCAATGTTCGTTCATTGCTGTCGCCGGTCGTGTCCGCCGAGATTCGAATTCCGCGGAAAAACGTAAATATTTGCAATTTCGGAATTGCCACGTATACTACAATCTGCACCGGTCGCAAGCCAGCTTCCATCCGATTCAAGACTTGTTCAGTTGCATCGCAACGATAGACTACAACATGTGAGAGCCGGGGACGTTCTGTTGCTCCACATCATCGATGACGTGAACCCAGTGTGTATCAACTGGAATCCAGAAGTAACAATTCTCTTCAATCACGTGTGCTCAGAGGTATTCGAGGCGCACGGACTCCCTCGAAAAACAGGCAAGTCCTCCCCGCTGAATACAGTAGTGACTGACAAAATGCCGTTCATGGGCTGGTCTTTCGACTTCACCAGACAAATACTCCGTCCGTTGCCGAAAAAAATGCACGCCGCAATTGCAGACGCCGGGAGAGTCCTGGCCAGCAAGACCGTATCGCCAGAAGCACTCAAATCTACTATCGGTCGTCTCATCTGATCGCCCTCGGCGCCGACCAATATTGTCATCACTTCTCCACGTCTTCCACGTCGCAGAGAAACTAAGCATCCTCAAACCATCTCTCGCTGCAGTGGCGAAGCGAGAGCTATTCACAATCACTCGCATTTTGCCCCTGTCACACATACGCCTGCAACGACCTACTTGGGAAATTATAATCGCATTTGACGCGTCGAACACCGCCGGAGGTGTATGCTTCGCGACGCTACCTGTTTCAAATGATAACTGGTTTCGAGAAGTTTATGTACGACAAGCCGGACGCAAGGTCAGCAAAAGAGTGTTGAAATTAACCGCCCTTGTGAAAAGTCTCTCGTGGGAAACCGCCTTCTGCCATAAATGGAGGCGGTCCCAGCATATTAACTCACTGGAGTGTAATGCAGCTGTTTTAGCTATCGAATGGGCCGTCTCACACCCAATCACAGGCCATCGGGTGATACTGCTTTCTGACTCATTAGTCACGATAGGTGCACTTCAGAAAGGCCGCTCGTCGTCCGTCGAGCTCGCACTACCATGCCGCCGATTTGCTGCAGTCGTTATGGCACACGACTTACAGCCAATATTGATCCATATACCATCAGAACTAAATCCTGCTGACGGACCTTCCAGATTGCGAAACACATGGGAATAACCCCAACGACGTTCCCGGGCACGCTCCTTCCATCAAACGTTTCCTCACAGACCTCCCGCACAAAACGTCCCCAAGCATTACCTCGGATACAGAAGCAAGTATGGATGGGCCTACTTACAGAAAGCAAACAAAGTTGCAGAAATGCGCTCAAGAATATGCTGTTTCTGCAAACCAACAAACTGTCATCTTGAATCACCGTTTTCTCCAAAGCATCGCCACAACAGCCCCCACTCTCTTCGATGACTACCCTTTAGTCCGGGACACGCTTAAACCCAGTACACGCACCAAATATCTCTCTGCCTTCAACAGATTCGCAGAAAGCACACCTGAAATACCCACAGATCCATACGAGCTAGATCTGCTTCTTCGTGATTACATCCACGATCAAGCTATGGATAATCCGTCCGCAGGACGCAAACAGGATATGCTAAACCTGTTATCTCACCTTACCCTTGTGGCACCAGAGCTCTCAAGAATGTTACCCCGTTCCAGGAGAGCACTCAAAGGATGGAGCAAATTGACGCCCTCAAATCTGCGCTACCTCTAACCCGACTTGTTATGCTGGCTATAGTACATTACCTTCGATGTATCAGGGAACCAGTCGTGGCGGCAGCACTCGCAACTGCATGGGGAGGATATCTCAGGGCATCCGAAGTACTTAATCTCTCCTGGAATGATATTGCACTAAAGGGCGATACTCGCACTCGTCACCTTTCCGAGTGTATAGTCGGCTTGAACATCAAAGATGCCAAAACTGGTCCGCTTCAGTTTACATCTGTCCGAGATACTGCTGTTCAGGACATTCTCCACCGATATTCATTAGGGACTCAGAGCACTGGCAAAGCCTTTCCAATTACATACTCTAGATATTTGGGCAAACTGAAGGAAGCAGCACACTTTTTCGGCCTTCCGGAAGTCTCACACCCCATTCAGCGCGGATTGGCGGCGCCCTACACGACTATTGCAACGGAATGGAAGCAGCTTCTATTGCCATTCATGGAAGGTGGGAAAGTCTAAAGTCCCTGCGACACTATTTGTCTAATGGAAGAGCCTTCATTCAAGCTATTCAGCTGACCAATGAGCAACAAAAAATAATCTACGAATATGCGTCAGCTACCACGGACTTCCTGTCAACGGATACAGCGTTCTTTTCCCAGGCCTTTGCAGGTCGATTACAAAGCCGTTCAGCCCCAGAATTCCGCCGGAATCATGCCAATAACCCATTCCAGAACAGCACTTCAGTATCTTTCTATGATTATACTGTTCACAGTCCCGGAAAGGCCCGGAGTCGAGAAACTCACCCGCATAACCAGCCATTCACAGTGCAGAACATGGAAAGGAATTCTTGCAGCGTTTCACTTACGACGAGTAGGAATATTGGTTACTCCCTGCGCCCCAAAAGCGTCCCACGAAGAAGAGATTGGAGGATGGCTTGCAGATTGCGTAAGGATCACCGCCATTCATGGAAACAACGAGAAATTTGTTCCCCTCCGACATTAAATACCCCCTGTATTGCTCTCAAGAGGTCTCGGAGGGAATGGAAGCTTGCATTGAGGACTAGAAATTTATGAAACGGCGAACCGCCCTATGGCTACCATGTAATTGGTATATAAATCGCATGTGCTGCCATGCGTACCTGCACACTTTCTCGCCATGTTGCAGATGAAACTAGGCATCGAAAGGTAACCCATGCGGAAGCACTACATGGTGACCCCAATTCGAGCTACATAGTGCATGAGATACCATGCTGACCTGCAATATGTGTTGCCATAATGCAGAAGACCTGCGGGGATCGCAAGGTTTATCGTCCACACGTGACGTCACGTCTCGTCAACTACAAAAACTAAGATAGTTGTCGGTGTGGAATCCCGTAGCCTTTTGGGCTAGGAAGGACACGAGACCATCTATACATTTGCATAGCATGACCTCGTAGAACCCAGCAGTTCCACAAGGGCATGGGAATTTGGGGGAATCCATCATATGCGATGGTGAAAGCGTCGCTGAAAGAGCCACGAACCCCATGTTTAGTCCAGCGAATACCTGGCAAACCCTGCATTAAAAATGCGTTCTACTTCTTACTCTTCTTCGGGACCCGAAGTTCTGGGTCGACAAGCGGAAAGTGGGGAGGATGTTAATGTCTCTTGGTTCAGTTTACTGAGCAGGAGCGACGGCGGATGATCTAAGTACTGGTTGTGTACTGTAATGTATATTGAATATGAAAGTTATTTGTTAATTTGTGGAGAAGTGGACACGGTGCGGAAAGGAAGGAAAGTTATTTGTTAGTCGCCGCGCGCCGTGGACGCTGAGAGACGAAGTAATGGGAGTTTGAGTTTGAACTGCGCCGGTTTGAGCGTTTTCGTTAAGACATCAGCTGGGTTTGCATTCGAGGAAATATGAATAGGCTCAATGAGGCCGTTGTGTACTTGTTCTTTGAGCCAGTGATACTTCACGTCAATGTGCCGAGCATTAGGAGTAGGGTATGACGCTTTGGCAGTAGCAATTGCAGCCGCATTGTCGATGTAAAGAGGGATAGGTGTGCGGGGAAGATGTTGGATTTCAGTGAGAAAGTTGGCAACGGTTCGGAGTAGTTGAGTAGTATGAAATGTTGCAACATATTCAGCGGCATGAGTAGACGGCGATACCGTGCGTTGACGTTTGGACTGCCAAGAGACAGGAGCGCCATTGTAAAAGATGAGGCTGCCTGTCGTGGAACGGCGTGTTGTGGGGCAGGAGGCGTGATCGGAATCTGAGTAGGCCACAATAGAGGAGGTAAATTTCCTGGAGTATGTGATACCAACGTCGGATGTGCCGCGTAGATATCGTAACACGCGAAGGGCAGCTAACCAGTGGTGTGTGGTTGGACAACGTGAGTATCGGCCCAGGAAGCCGACGATGTATGAGATATCGGGGCGAGTGCAATCGGCAAGGTATCGCAGAGAGCCGATGAGGCCAGTATAGTCATACAGGGATGTGTCGAGGGGTTTAGAGTCACGATTGTTCGGGGCCAGGAGCTCGGAAGCTATGGGAGAGGGTGACGGTTTGGCAGTGGTGTGTCTGTATTTTTCAAACAAGGAACTGATGTATCCAGGTTGGGAGATTGTGATACCCGACTGAGATTGAGTAACTTTCCAGCCGAGGATGGAAGACACAGGGCCGAGGTCTTTAACCGAGTATTTGCAAAGAAGTGTGGATTTGGTGTGGGAAATGAGTGCAGTGGAGTTGGAAATGACCAGGAAGTCATCCACTGTTATGATGAGCAGGATAAATAGCTCTGGGCGGGAAGGATCATGACGTATGAATGAGCAGGGATCAGAATGGAGCCGTTGGAAATCATGCGACTCCAGGAAGGTGGCAAGGCCTTCTGTGAAAATTCGGCAAGCCTGTTTGCTGCCATACATGTTCCCAGTGAGTTGGGCGACATGGTGAGGGTGGCGCAGAGAGCCATCAAACCTAGTGGGTTGCTGTACGAATATGGTGCGGTTATCGTTGAATTTTTCATGCAAGAAGGCGGCTTCGATGTCCCAATGAAGAGCATGGTAGGAGTTTGCTGCGGCAAGAGCAAGAGCCGAGCGGATGGTGTCTCGATGAGTGACGGGGCTGGAGAGATTGTACGGATCGTAATGAACGCCTGGGACTTTTTTATCACCTCGTATTGTGCAGCGAACTTTGCGACTGGTGGGAGTACCATCGCTGTTGCGCTTCAACTTGAAGACCGTGGTTAAAGGAAGTATTTTGGTTTTAGGAGGAACTTGAGTGCGTGGGACGTATGTGAGGATGCCGCGGGATTCCAAGTTGTTTATCTCCGTATTCCAAGCCAGTTCCCATTCATCGGCGTCTGGTGCTTTGCGCGCTTGGGAGAGGTTTCTGGGTTGGGTGTGTATGGCGGGAAGACTTGGGTGGGCTGTGTTAGAGGAGGGGTCATGTGGATCAAAGTAGGTGCGAGTGGGATCCATACTTGGGTGGTATTCTGCAAAATCAGCAGCGCGGCATCGAGATACTGTGTTCTTGAGTGGATTGAAGACGAAATAATGCCGATAGTCTTGGCGGGCAAGATAGTACATGAGAATGGCTCGGGGCTCGAGTTTGTGATGGGGCGAACGATCGTGGACATAACCTTGAGTGCCAAAGGGCAGGAGAGTGGTGACGTCCGGTGTGGTGCCCAGCCAAAGTGCTGCCGGAAGTGACCCATGGGCAGTGTGGGGGGTGTGGTTGTACGCATCAGTAGCGTTGAGAAGTGCATAGTCAAAAAGGGAGTGAGGAAGACCAGAAGTAAGGAGGCTGGCGCGGGTGGCATCTAATAGGGTGCGATTGATACGTTCTGCCAGAGAGTTCTCCTGTGGAGTGTGAGGAATAGAAGGATGTGTGCTGATGTCGAGCTGTGCGTATAGCCTTTTTAGGTCTGAAGAGTAATATTCCCGAGCATTGTCTGACGTGATATGGCGAATGACGTGCGGTGTGTGTTGATGTGTGTGATGGATGTGGGTTTTGATGAAAGAAGCTGCAGCAGATTTGGTAGGGCTGCAGTGAACGGTTAAGTAGCGACTTACTTCGTCAAGAAAGGTGGAGAAGTATTTGTTGCCGTCAAGGGAAGTGCAAGGGAAGGGACCGCATATGTCGGTATGGAGGTGAGAGCCAACTGGAGCTGAGCGGGGATGTCGGCGGAATGGTGCAGCCTTCATTTTGCCGATTGCACAACCTGAACAAGATAGTTTAGGAGGGGAATGGAGTAGGGATCGCGGCATGTTGGGCACTAGGTGGTGTTTGGCCATATGATGAATTTTGGTGCGGTGTGCATGATTCAGTTTAAGATGCCAGTGATGGTAGTCGCGCAGGATGGAAGAGAAAGGAACTTTGATTTTGGGTTTGGTACGGGAGATTCTGACCCGTTCATTGCGATCCCGTTTGCGATGCCGTCGTGGTTTGTTGACAATGTGAGAGCGGTCAGATTTCTGGAGTGATCGTCTAGCAGGGGGTGTGGAGGAAAGACGTTTCATTTTAATTCCATCGCGTATTTGTTTTCGAATGGCCAATTTGGAGGGGATGGTGCGTGCAGTATGTGCCTTGTGGAAGGAGAGTGACTTGCGAGGAGAAGCGATGCTGGATAGAATGTATAGGCCTTTATCCTTGGTGGCAGTAGCTAGGACATTCCTGGGGGACGGGGGGGTGACGGTCTTGTGATGTATGCTTTGTCATGTTGGAAGACAACATCGTGAGACTTGGTCACTTGGGCAACTGAAAGGAGGTTGGAGTGAAGGTCTGGTCCGACGATAGCCGTATGAGAGGGAAGTAGGACTTTGTCATCAATAGGAATGTGTACATTGTCACGGTGGGTGATACGAGATGTGTGTCCATCGGCGGTGCGCGTGCGGGATGAGAATTTTTTCATTCCTGGTACAGGATGGATGAGATGCGACGGGTCAGCACCGGAATCTAAAATATAGGATGTACAGAGAGTGGTGCCACAACGTACGTTGTCGTCTGGTTCATCGTCATCGGAGGTGTTTGGATCCTGATACGGGGAGTCATTGTACACGGGATTAGAGAGGTTGGCCTTGCTCCGGGGTATCTTCTTGGTGGCTGTAGGATTTCGGGAGATGGAAGATAGGTATGAATTGCGCAAACGACATTCGGAGGTGGAGTGGTAGAAGGAGCCGTGCACAGTGCACCATGGTCCGGAATGACCAGGAGGGGGTTTGATGTGATTTTGCGGGTTAGTGCGCCGTGGCAAGGGTGATTTGCGGGTACGGTGGCGAGGTGAATGGCGGGGCTGTACGGAGCGAGGGAGAAGGTGGTGTGCTGCGCGCGTGACAGTAGCTGTACGCTTAGTGATCTCGTCGTGCCTGACCATCATAGCAACGATGTGGTCTTTGGATAAGGGGGAGCCAGGATGGAGAGCATTATGTGTTGCGATTGTCTGTAGAAACACTGTCCAGTCAGGATGGTGTTCCAGACCTTCAAGGAGAAATTTTACGGTAGTTTGTTCATTGGATATATCAGGGTAGTTAGCACGAATCATCAACGCGCGTATTTCGTTGTGTTGCGCCACGTAATCAGAGACAGTGAACGTGGAGTCCCATTTGATGCTTTGTGCTTTTCCGCGAAGGTTGTCATCAGTGTGTTCCGGATTTCGAGCGGTTAGGTGACTGTGGATCTTGGAGAAAAGAGTGTGCACGGAGCCAGAAAGTTCGGCATCCGTAAAGAGTGCCATGACTTCCGTGGACAGGGATGGGAGAACGAGGAGTTGAGCTTGTGAGTGTTTGTCACGATGCAACGCAGCTTCCTCCGGTATGCTAGTGTTCGGTACAGCTTGGAGGAGATAGTCGAGTACCTTGTGCATTCGCGCAAGGTGTTCAACACTGATTCGCCAAGGGATATAGTTGGAGAAGGTGAGGAGGGGAATGTCGACCTGATGTTGGGAAGGGAACGAAGGGGTAGACATCGGAACAGGCGAGATAATGGGCACGGACGGCGTCGGGTGAGTGGGGAGTTGGCGGGAGTTGTCGTCGCCGGATGGTATAGTGTGGCGGGAGTTGTCGTCGCCGGATGGTATAGTGTGGCGGGAGTTGTCGTCGCCGGATGGTAAAGTGTGGCGGGAGTTGTCGTCGCCGGATGGTAAAGAGCCGGAAAAGGCAGATATGCTGTCAGGGGGATTGGTGATCTGAATGTGGATGACGGCGGGTGGGCTTTCGCAGTGTGCGTCTGGGTCCATAACCTGTGAAGAGGATCAATGTCTCTTGGTTCAGTTTACTGAGCAGGAGCGACGGCGGATGATCTAAGTACTGGTTGTGTACTGTAATGTATATTGAATATGAAAGTTATTTGTTAATAAGTGTGTAGAGCATGTCCCATTACACTACATCATGGCTACGCCGATGGGGACTAGAACCGAAGATTACATTGTGTGAAAGTGATTGAGCGGATGCCTCCAGTCCTTGAGTACGCCGGCGGAGTACACATTCAAATTTTCAAGCTGTGGCAGAGATTGAGTCCGAGAGAGTTGAATGATGCGAGTACGGTTAGTGTGACCACAAATCGTGTGACTTCATTCTTACTATGAGGAAAACCAAACAATGGGTAAATTACTAGGGTGTTTGATGTGAACACCGCTAGTCCCAACATCTTTGCTGCCGATAACGCATTCGATCTTGCCAAGGAAGAAACAAAATGAGACTCTTAACATATCTGTCATGTTATTCTTGCCGTGTCCTGGATGAATACTGACAGAAAACAACAAAGAAGCGCATATCCAGGGCGATCGGAAATCTCTGGACCACAGAAGGTCTGATGGATTTCCCTGCTTTCCATGGCGTATCTTCTTCCAGTGGAGTATGATATTGCCGTGAAGACCTTTTTATTTGACCCTCTCTCATTATTGCTGCTCCTTAAGTAAGACTCTCGAGGTCGGCGGCGTCCGCACTGCTGTGCGTTGACAGCCTGTCGTGGTTAATGCCACTGGCACAGTGAGCGTAGTGGCAAGCACGAGGGTGCAGCTGATTCTCCGAGCGGAGCAGTTTACCGCTTCGTCTGATTTTCAGCGTAGTGGCAGTCCCCCGCTTCGTAAGGAGGATTAGCTGCACACGTGTGTTCGTGTCTTACTCGTGGAGTGCATCGCATAAGTGAAGGAGGGTTTTGAGGTTTGAAAATGCCTTACCTTGGAGGGGTTTCGTGAGTATGTCAGCAAGCATTTTGCTGGATGGGGTGTGTTGTAGGGTAATATTTCCCTTTTGAATGTGTTCGCGCAAGTAGTGATGCCGCAAGTCTATAAACTTTCGTTTGCGGGTTGGCGCCGTGTTGTTCGCTATGGAAATAGCAGCTTGGTTATCGATGTATAGGGTAGTTGGTTTGCGCGGTAGAGCTTGGAGTTCCGCTAGTATGCGGCGTAGCCATTGGGTGCATTGGACGGCTTGTGCAGCAGCAACATATTCCGCTTCGCATGTTGATAGGGCTTGCATGGATTGTTTGATGGAGAGCCATGAGATTGGAGATCCGTTGATTAGATGGACGGAGCCGCTTGTAGATTTTGAGTCTAGACGGTCTCCAGCGTAGTCTGCGTCTGTGTAAGTTTCCAAGAGATTGAATTGGTGGGGGACTTTAAGTATAGTATGCCACTGTTTAGGGTGCCTTTCAGGTATCTGACAAGGTGCTTGAGGTGGTGTCAGTGTCGTTTGGTTGGACACTGGTTGGCGGCGGCTAGTTTGCTTACGAAAAAGCCAATATCGGGCCGTGTGGAATCAGCTACATATCTGAGGGTGCCTATGACTGCCCGATATACTTCTGTGAGTTCGGGATGGGTGTGTCTGTTTTGTCCGGGGCGTGGAAGGGTAGGCCGTCTGCATATGGCCGAGAGCTGGGGTTGGCGTTGGTTTGACGCATGTAGGATAGGGCCTGTAGTATGTATTGGGGGCTTGAGATGTGGATTCCGTCGTTTCTGTAAGTGATGGTCCATCCCAGGTATTTTGTAGGCCTGCCAAGGTCCTTGATTTTATAACGCTGCGAGAGGGTTTTGTATAGGTTGGATATTTGTGTCTGGGAGGAGCCGACGACTAAGAAGTCGTCGCTGCTTATTGCGACTATGGTGAGGTCTTGTGGGTTTTGATCTGGTAGAACAGGCAGGGGCCTGTTGGCTCTGCTTGTAGCCTTTGGTGGTCAGGAATTGGTGATGCCTTGTGTGTAGTAGAAGCCGCCAGAGGTGTACCGTATAGGTACGGGTGAGTATACCGTATTTTCCGGGGTGCTTCATTGTGCCATTAAATTGTGGGAATTGCCTCACGTAGACTAGTTTGTCGAATTGATATTTTTCGTGGAGATACGCCGAGTCATGTCAAAGTGAGCGATTGCGTGGGACCTGAGGCCGCGGCGGCGAAGAGGAGGCGTATGGTTGTCTTGTCAGCCATTGGGGCTGCTGGTTGACTTGGGTTAAAGTGCACGTTTGGTTTCATCAAGTCGCCGCGAATGGCGCATCTAGCCTTGCGCTCTGTAATTTCCCGTTTTCTGTGCGTTTGTACCTGTATGTCATTGTCATTGGGGATAGTTTGGTGTTCGGCGGGACGTCGGTGTCGGGGATCCATTGTATGGTGTTATTTAGGTCGAGCTTTTCAAGTTCTAAGTTGTGCGCTTCTTTCCATTCCGGGCTGTCAGGATATCTACAAGCTTGTTTGTGGGAGCACGGAGTGCTGTATTGTCTCCGATGAATGCAGGGTCTGGGTGTGGTATGTGTGATTTCCGTGCAGTTGTAACGGTACGGACGGGGTCCTGTTCGGGGGTATAGGGGTGAAAGTCTGTCGTGCGCACTCTGTGGTATTCAGATGCTGACAATGTTCGGACCATTAGGTGGTTAGGGGACTCAGCATACATGTACTGAACTGGTATACCCTTTCTTCGAGTTCGAGCGCAGTCTTCGGTATGGTATAGAGCCGATGGTTCCAAATGGGTGTAAGTCGGTGATGTTGGGAGGTTGGCCATGCCAGAGTGGGTAAGGGAGTTCGCCGGTGCTGAGTGGCATTGTGATGTTGTATTTAATGCAGCATCGCGGACGGCATCTTCCCAGAATATGAGCGGCAGGTTGCTGTGAAATAGTGCTGCTCGGGCTGCGCTGATAAGCGTCGAGTTGATGCGTTCGGCGATCCCATTTTCTTGAGGCGAGTATGGAATGTGAGGCGGTGTTGTATGCCGAGTGAATCGTAGAGAGATTTGCATTCTTTGGATATGTATTCGCGGGCGTTTTGTATGTGTGAGAATTTGGGGTGTGAAACCGTGCTGGTTCTGGACCGTTCGGATCAGCTTATCCTGGTTGACGGGAGTTGTTTGCGATTTGGGAGGAAATCCACAGTGACATGACGAGATTTTGTGTCGACCATGGTGATGAAGTAGGAATTTCCGTGGATAGATTTTGGTGATATCGGACCACATACGTCGCTTGAGAGTGCTATTCCGACGCTGTGGTGTGTTGTGTAGGTTTGTGTGGCTTAGGTCGCATCTTTCCGTGTTGACATCCTGAGCATGTTATTTGGGGGGAGGCTGTTTGAGTATCGGGGGGAGGGGTAATGAGTTCTTCACGTGCCATTTTTGAAGGGTTCGTAGTTGATATGATTGAATACTAGGTGCCAAAGTGGAATGCGGCTTCTTTTTCTGTAATTCCTTCATAGTCGTTTCTGGGGGATTTCGGGAGGCGGGGTTTTGGAGTTGTGGTCCGTGTTGAGATACCAAATCTTGTGGGTATTTGTTGGTGTGGCCTGGTCGCCGAAGGTTTGGTGTTTCCGTTTGGTGGTTTTGATGGGGGCGGTTCGGGATGAGAAGGCGTGTGATTTGAGGCGGTATGAACCGTTTATGAAAGGTGCTGTACATACGATACGCGGTTTATTGTCCTTTCGTGTTGATGATGTATGCGGTGGTTTTGTCGAAAGCGACGACGCCGCAATGGGCCGCTAGAGATTGTACAGAGAGGAGATTTGAGTTGAGGGATTTGTTGTATACTGCTGGGACTTGAATTGTGTGGCCGTGTTCAGTCTGGATCGTGATATCGCCATGATGGGTGGAGAATGTGTTAGTATCCGTTGCTGTTTGTGTAGGGATTGGGGGCTGAGTGGAGTCATGTTGGGGTGTAATGTGTTGACGTGTGTAGGGGAGGCGCCGGAGTCGATGACGAACGTACTGGAGTCGTCGGAGTCATTTTCTGAATTGGATTCATACTGCGTTTTTCGGGAGTATCCGATTGCGTCAGCGATGTTGTCCGAGGTGTGCTTGGGGAGGGTTGATGATTGGTTTGCAAAGCTTGGGTAACCTGTTTTATCCTTTTTGCGTGCCCTCTTTGTTGTTTAGTTGGCTTTGTGGTATTCGCGTTGTCGATTGATTGAAGGAGTTGTCCGAGTTGCAATAGTTGGTTCGGCTGTGTGGATACGGTGCGGTACCTTGGCGTCCAGTTTCGACGTTGAGGGCTTCTGGTGTGGTATCCTCCCCTTCTTTGGTTGTAACGTCTGTGATTGTTTGCGGGCGGATGGAACTGTACTGGCCTTATTGCTTGGCTATTGATCTCCTCAATGTCTTCCAATCGGGCTTGAGTTCATTGAGAGTGGCAGGAAGTCCTGCTATTCGGATGTGACGCGGTATGTCATTGAATTGCGGATGGTCCGCTAGGCCGTCAATGATTAATCGCATTGTGGTGGCTTCATTGCTGATGTGAGGATATTGTGCGCTTATCATGCGTTTTCGTATTTCTCGGTGCGGGTGAAGAACTCATGGATGGTCATTCCAGGAGTGAGCTTCAGCTGCTTTGCCTCCCGCTCTAAGCTTCGTTGATCATGTTCGGATGCTGTGGTTAAGAAGGGTTTGGATGGCTTCGACGATGATGGCTGGAGATTCAGCACAAATATCAGGATCGAGGCGATCCGTGATGTGATCCGGGATGCTGCCATGATTAGCTGCCTGGTTGTTGGGCGGTGGCTTTCTTGAATTGTTTAATTTGTGATTCTGTTGATCCCAAGGTCATGCGGAAGTTGGGGTCAATGACGTGTTCCATGTCTTTGATGGTGAGGAGATCTTCGAGTGTCCGTCGCCAACGTGAAAAGTTGGTGTTGTCTAATGGCGGCAGTGCTGTGGTGAATGTCCAATTTTCCGTAGCATTGGGCATGGTGGTGTGGGCAGGAGGAGATGCTGGGGGCGTGTCGGACATTGTATTGGTGCAGGGTTGAGTTTCCAATACGCGCAACGCCAGAGTTCAGACCAGATGGGATATTTGGATCGGATGTGTAGCCTCTTGGCTCGGTTGGATAGGTGAGGGAACGTAATCTTGAGGGATGGGGTGGATTGCCGGTGGCGGAGCTTAGGCTCTAACGCAGTTGGCTGGCGGAGCTGAGGCTCTACGCGGTTTGTGTTGTGTGTAGCGATAAAGGGCTCATAACCTGATATTGCCGTGAAGACCTTTTATTTGACCCTCTCTCACTATTGCTGCTTCCTTAAGTAAGACTCTCGAGGTCGGCGGCGTCCGCACTGCTGTGCGTTGACAGCCTGTCGTGGTTAATGCCACTGGCACAGTGAGCGTAGTGGCAGAGTAGAACAGAATTTATGAAACATGCTATAATCATTTTTTCATCCGATGCCCGTGCATGCGCCAAGTGCACATTGGTCCAGAAACGTAATACGATTCCCGGAATGGTGCAAACTGGCCCTTGAATAAATTCAAACAGCTCTATGTTGATTGGCTGCAATGCAAAAACATGCATACCAGGCAAGTCATGCAATGCATTGCCATTCAATACAAAACACGGTTTGCACGATGATGTCCTCCGTAATTCAACATTAAAAACCGCTCCGGACACGTGCTACTGCTTAGCGTTTGTTGTAGAACATTTGCAGTTCTAAAAACTACCGTAAATCTAAAAGAGCTGCGTAGTCGGTATGATGTCTGGTTCCGGCATGATGGCTGTAGATATGCAGTCACAACCGCGAACAATACTGTCGGAAAAACATCCACTCGAAGCGCGGCCCACAACTGGTAGCAGTCGATGCGAGAGAGTGAAGTATCATCTGATGGTTTCCGTCCACTTTCACTGTATTGAAACAACGCGAAAATCTGTCTCACGAACTATCGCCTACATGTACAATACTGCTGACTGTCAGACTATCAAGATGATCTACCTACGTACCTGAACCCGAACTAGAGCTTGGATTTGAATTGCGTATATGGATATCCAAAACCTGACGTAAGTAAAACTTACGATGACTTATTTTCCCTTTTGTGAAAACAATTGTCCTTTCAATATGTGAGAAGAGAGACTCTTGATCTGCTTTTTATTTTTTAGTTGAGAGGTTCAGTTGGTGGTTTATATGTTACTTCAGTCTCAGGACCGTCGGCGGCCCTTCTGACAGGCTGTCTGTTGTTATTATCCTGAAGAGGAAGCGAGTAGGCGCTTGGCGACATGTGATGTTATTATTATCCTGATACCCCCCTGTCGCCAAGGGGCGGCGAAGTTAGTCAGCGCTATTGGTTGCATGCACAGTTGGTCAGAGAGGCGCGTAAATGTTTTGGTCGGCAGGGGTTTTGTGAATATGTCAGCGAGCATGTCCTCTGATGGTATGTATTGTAGTGTTATTTGGCCTCGTGTTATGTTGTCAATGAGGTGATGGAAGCGGATGTCAATCATTGACAGTATATGATATACTTTCGACGCTTTGTGGGGGCGGTTTGGGAGGCTATTGTGATGGCTGATTGGGAGTCAGTGAAGGATGGAATAGGGGTATGGTCTGGTAGAATGGAGAGTTCAGAGAGCATTCCGGCGAGCCAGTTAGTTTGTCGCGTTGTGTCGGATGCTGCAATGATTTCCGCTTCGCAAGTGCTCAGAGCCACCATCGATTGTCTTTGGGATCCCCAGCTAATTTGTGCACCGTGTAAGGTGTGAACAGAGCCTGATATTGATTTGCGTGATGTTGTGTCGTTCGCAAAGTCGGCATCCGTGTAGGCGAGGAGAGGGGTAATGTGTGGTGAATTGGGGAATGAGATGCCGAGTGAGGGTGTGTGTTTCAGGTATCGAATCAATCGTTTGAGGTGTTTCCAATGGCGTTGAGTGGGTTTGTGACAGGCTCTTGCGAGGCAGTTGGTGTAGAACTGGATGTCCGGTCTTGTTGAATCTGTGAGATATCGAATTTCACCGAGTGCTTCGCGGTAAGGTGTGGCGATGTCTGCGTCAAGGGATTCAGCTGTTGACGGTGGTGATAGGTCTATGCCGTCGGAATAGAGGTTTCTGAGGGGCTTGGCATTGTCCATGTGTGTTTTGGAGATGATGGATTGGATTAGCTGCGGTTGGGATATGCTGATACCGGAGGCGTTGTGGGTGATCGTCCAGCTGAGGTATCTGGACGGTTTACCCAGTCGCTTAATGCGAAATTTGCGGGATAATAAGTTGTGCAGGTCTGTGAGAAGTTGAGGGTGGGATGCACAGGCGAGGAAGTCGTCGATTGTGATGGCGACAATGGTGGTGTCGTTGCCTGTGTTTTTGATGAAGAGGCTGGGGTCCGATTTAGTTCGGGTGAATCCGTGTGTAGTGAGGAATGTGGCGGCTCCGTCGCAGAAGATTTTACCTCCTTGTCTGGTGCCGTATAGGTTCTTGCGGAGCAGTCCGCTGGTGTTCGGGTGTTTGAACGATCCGTCAAATAATGGATGTTGGCGACGAATACTGGGGTGTCATTGTGGAAATCTTCGGAGGTAGGCTGAGGATATATCGAAGTGTTCTGGGGGAGTTGGAGAGCGGATGCGTGACAAAGGATGAGGCGAATGTGGTTTTGTCTGCTGCAAAGGTTGCGGTTGCTGAGGGGTCGTAGTGGATGGATGGGAGCATCATATCGCCGCCGGACGGCGCATCTCGCTTTGTGCTCGATTGATGTCTCCATTGTTGTCGCGTTTGTAGCGGTAGCCATTGTCAGGGTATTGGCTTGGTTCCGGGGGAATTGAATCGGGGGTGTCCATTCAATGACTTGCATGTCATCTAGTTTTTGGAGTTCTGCGTTGTGTGCTGTTTCCCATTGGTCGGCGTCGGGGTATGATCGGGCAGCCCGTGTGGATTTTGGAGCGGGAGTGGTTGGCGTGATGACGCTTGGGGTGGATTTGGAGGGGAGTGAGGGGGGCTGTGATGTGAAGATGGAATTGGATGTGCTGGAGGGGTCGCGGGATGCGTCGTAGGGATGGAAGTCATTTCGCTGCTATGTGGCAATTTTGCCCTGTGATGTGTTTTGAACCATGATGGTGTGGTCGTCAATGCCGTTGTAAATAGCGTACTTGTATGCCGCGGTGGTCTAGTTTGTGTTTGGGTTGGAGCGTTGGAGCGTGTCCAATTGGCCAAAAGTGAAAGGCGTTTGATTCGGGGTGGAGTTGGTACCAGACGGCGTTGGTATGGCGTTTTGTTGTGCTGTGTAATGTTAGGTTGCGTTTGAAGGTGGCGTCGATGAGGGCATCTTCCCAGTATGGTGCCGCGAGGTTGCTGTGTGCGAGGTTGGCTCTGACCGTTCATTAGGGTGCCGTTGATTCTTCTGCTATGCTGTTTTTGTTCGGGTGTGTATGGCACAGTGGTGATGTGCTGGATGCAGCGTTGTCGTAACTCGTTTTGGAGTGTTTGCGAACGGTATTCGAGCGCATTATCGGAGCGGAAAAAGGAGGGGTAGTGGTGTGGGTGGTCTTGACGCGTTCCATGTGGGCGATTACGAGATGTGGATTGCGTTGCGATCGGGGTATGGCGTGGACGGTGATGTGTCTGTATTTGTTTCAACGAATGTGATGAAATCTGTGTTCCGTGGCGGGAAGGGGGAGTTACTGGTCCGCAGATGTCGGACGAAATGTGTTGGCCTACTTGGCGTGAGTGGTGTGGATGGACGGTGGGGGCGGATTTCGTCTTGGAAACTGCACATGCGCTGCAGTCGATGAGCGCGGTGGGGGTATTGCTGTGGGGTGCTAGTGCAGGGAACATTGGCGGGTTGCACATTTTGTGGAGCGTAGTGGGGTTGGCGTGTCCCATTTGAAGGTGGAGGTCGTGACTGGGTGGTGCCGGTGAGTTTGTGGATGTGGGGCTATTGGTGTGGACGGGCGTGCGTTCTGTTACTGGGTTGGCCTTTTGGTTTGGTGCGGGTACGGTGGGCGAGGGTGGAGTTGTGGCGGTGCGGAATTGGGGTGGGAGGGGTGGAGATGGGTGTAGGCTCGTTGTTTTAGGTTGAGGTGGGGTGGGGGTGGGGTTGGGTGAAGGTTTGGGTTGTGGTCGTGGTGGAGGGTTGGTGTGGGGTGGTGAATACGTGGTGCGGTAGATCGCTGGGGGTTTGGTAAGTGGTCGCTTTTGCGACGTGGGAGCAGTATTTGTTTTGCGCCATGGGCGGGGATAGTCCGCTGCCTTGCGCTTGCTGCGTGTGTTCTGCGATGGAGTGTCTGGTGGGGGAGGTGGGTACGGTCTGGAACGGTGATTCCGTAGGGAGTTAGCGGTGGCTTTGCTGGAGGAGCTGATTGAGGTGGTTTTGGAGGGCGGGGCGTGAGTAGTGGATGATGTGGAAGAGGATTGTATTGTATGGCATGAGATGTTGTTGCCGGAGGGAGGGGGTTTTTATTGTCAATGATGTATTGCCCATTTGTGAAGGAGGCAATCCGGGACAGTGTGTCCGTACGGGGAGCGGTGATGAAGGCAGCCTGGTCTGTGAATGTGATAGGGCCGTGGTGCCTGGCGAGGGAGTTGACGGATATTAAGTTGTGTTTGATATCCGGGGCCACTACAGCGTTAGGTAGGTGCAATAGACATGAGTTCGTCGGTAACTGGAATGTTCCATGGTGTGTGATACGGTGCTTGCGGTTAGTGGCCGTTGTGGTGAAATATGGAGTGGGGACTGGGAACATGCCGGGTTGAGGTGTGCGGAGGTGAGAGGGGAAGGCGCCAGAGTCCAGTATGAACTTACTTTCTTCGATGTTGCTTGGGGCGTTATTGTTCGGGATGTGAGTCATTGGGACGTGTTTGGTGTGGGGTGGTGAATTGATGTATGCGGCTTGGGTGGGGGCTGTAATTTTATGCGCGCCTGTGCTTTGCATTGGAGGTCTGTATGCGTGGCTGATTTATGGTATGTGCACCATTTTTTGGGCTTGGTGTATTGTTTGGGACGCCAGTGTGTGGTTGTGGTGAAGTGTTGTTGTGCCTCTATGGGCTGTTGGGCAGTGCGGCGTGATGCGGCGTAAGCGCGGCGGATGGAGTTGGCGAATCCGGTTACTGTGGATGGTGGGGTGTGGGAGAATATAGCGTGCGTGAGATGGAAGTCCGGGTGGCTCTGGATGCCGGGGATCATGAAGCGGACTGTTGTTGCTTCGTTTTCGATCATGGGGTAGGATGCGCGGATCATTTTGACGCGCATGGTTTTGTGTTTCTGGATGTAGTCGTCGAGGTCGTCTCCGATGCGGAGGGTGATGGAACGGGCTTCGTCTTCGAGTGTGAGGGGGTCGATCGCTGTGAGTTCGGTGACTGTTGTGTTGATTTGTTGAAGGAGAAGGAATGGTGGGAGTTGGAGTGCTTCGGCAGATAAATCTGATGTGATCTGTTTAGGTAGGCTGGAGAGGATAATGAGGGAGAGGCGGTCTTTGTTGCGTTTGTAAGTGGCGAACGCGTCAGGTTCGGTGGGGGCGGTGGTAGATGCGTTGAGGTGGTTATCGAGGAGAGATCGGATGCGAGAACTTCTAGAGTTCGTTGCCAGATGGGGAAATTGTCGAGTTCGAGGGGAGGGAGGCGTGCGTATTCCACGGTCGGGGGGGTGGGGAAGTCAACGCAAAGCGGGATGAAGCAATCGTGGCGTGGGCAGTGGCGTGATTTGGGCCGATAACCTGTTAGAAGAGAGACTCTTGATCTGCTTTTTATTTTTTAGTTGAGAGGTTCAGTTGGTGTTTATATGTTACTTCTGTCTCAGGACCGTCGGCAGCCCTTCTGACAGGCTGTCTATTATTATTATCCTGACACTGTTAGACTATAAAGAATGTTGTGCCTGACGAATAACTTACACATTTACAGTACTTACAGTCATCACAACACATAGATAAACCTCCGCCGACGATCTCGGGGAGGAATAAACGGTCAAGCAACCACGTTTGTTTCACAGGTTATGAGCCCAGACGCTACAATCTGCTTCCCTCCACCCGCCCATTCTTCCTAATCACCGATCTCACGGCTGCACACTACCCGTGCCTCTCTTACGTCACCAACTAGCTCCACGCCTCTCTCACGGCGACACTCCCAGCCCGTTATCACGCCTCTTTTACGGCGATACCTACATTTCACAATCTCGCCTCTGTCCACGGCGACCCTCACCTCTCAATATCACGCCTCTTTTACGGCTATATTTTCGACGTGTTTCCCACACACACTTACTCATCCACCACCTCATTTTCCGGCGACCTTTCCCCAATTTCTGTTGACTTTCTACTTCTATTCCAGAAACACTCAAACTTCACAACATGGCTGACCATGAACATTCCACCCCCGTCCGCCTACTCCACAGATCCAGCACCAATTGGAAATACCAGAACTCAACAATGGGAATTACATTCCATGGAAAATAACGGTGGAACATTTTGCTCGAGCCCAAGGTGTCTACGACCACTTGACCAACAACATACCTGTTCCGTCTGACCCTATTATGGCGACCGAGCACTTCACCAAACACACACAAGCCCAATTGCTTGTACTATCCACTTTATCTCAAGACATCATGAAACACTACACCGACTCGGAACTTCACGGACCTATTAGTGTTTTATACAACAAAATTCATCACCGAATGACCACCGTGAGTCCGGAAAACTCCCCTGAGAACCTACGCCGAAAAGCTCGTTCCATACATTGGTCACATTCTACCCCCATTCTAATTTCATCAATCAGCACCTAGAACTTCGGACAGTCATGATCAGATCCAACTACCCCGAAATTTCCAACGAGCAAACCACCATTCGTTTCATGCTGGAAGCCTTAGAAGGTCATTCCGAATGGACAACATTCCTACAAACCGTGTCAGCACACATGGATTTGAATCCTGACCGACCACCCTCTCTTCATCACATCACTGCCATGATGCTCAAACACGATGACATCCGCTCATGCTCTTCTATCTCCAACCAACCCAACAACCATTCTACTCCTCCTCCCTTCATCCGAAACCCTCAACGATACTACCAACGCCGCAGCTCTACTCGCCCCACACCCAAACCTCATCCCTTTCACCCTGAAAACCACATACCAAGGCCACATGGCCACTCTGGCAGATGGTGCACCATGCATGGTACGAGCTCCCATGATACTTCCCACTGCAAAATGCGCAAGCGGCTTGAACGTCTTCCGCATACTTCTGACCACAAACAATTCCGCCGCACGCCGCCGCAAAACATTGGTCACCAAGCTATTGACCCCTCCGAAGGATATGATTCTCCTGCTCCACACTCTGAATCCGACGACGTAAGTTCCAGTCAACATACAACTTACATTCTCGATTCCGGAGCAAATCGTACTCACCTCACTTCTCCCTCCACAGACATCCCCGTGAAACTGTCTTCCACAATATGCGCAGATGGCAGACGTGCACAAGTAACACATGGTGGACGAGCGTCAATTCCTGCGCTGCAACACACTCCCCTCCCGGTACACGACGTCGTCGTGGCTCCCTCACTGCAGCATAATCTGCTATCCGTGGGCCAAATAGCCAAAACACACGACGTCATATTCCAACGGAAAACAGCTTTCATTAAAACACCATCTCCTCCCCCACCCAGCGACCAAATCGTAGCCACTGCTTCCAAGACGCGCGAAGGACTCTATCGTCTACGATATCCTAACCCACACAAGTCGCAATTACGCCGCTTAAGAAGGAACAACAGGCAAAAAACGCTTGCCAATGGCGCACGAGCGCTCCCTACCATCCGAAAATCAAAACAAATCAAACTATCCTCTACAAACAAGCCACCAGCTCAAACGCCGCATATAATTCCCAAGCACCTTCGCAAATCGCGCTCACAGAAACGTTCTCAACCTATTACATTTCTCAAAAAGGTCATTTCCAAGAAGCCCCAATCTCAAAAACCTCGTATCCCTCCACGAACGCACCCAAGACTCAAGGCGGATCTACCGTCCACCATCAGAGACTACCACAAGTGGCATCTTAAACTGAACCACATTCATCCAAACAAGATTCACTACATGGCTAAAAATGGCCTTGTTTCCAACATGCCTTCAACACTGCTCCGCACACCCCCTCGTGATTTCATCTGCTCTGGCTGTGCACAAGGAAAAATGCACGCAGCTCCATTCCGCCGCAAAGTACGCCTTGCCCCTATCGGTTCTCACCTACACATCGATGTCTGCGGTCCCATGCCTCATAATTCCTTTTCCCGCAATCGTTTCTTCATTACCTTCCTTGACGAAGGAAGCAGATTCCTCACTCTGATACCCATCAAATCAAAAGCGGACGTAGGCTCCACCCTATCTCAACACATCACTGACACACTCACTCATACCCCACACCGCATCACACAGCTCACCTCAGACAATGCCAAAGAATACCACACACACATTCCCTCACATCCTTTTACAAACAACACAACATCCACCTTCACCCTACCATACCTCACACCCCGCAAGAAAATTCTCTTGCCGAGCGAGTGAATCGTACAATCATGAACACAACCCGTACCACACTCCTATCCGCCAATTTACCATTAGAACTGTGGGACTACGCTGCCATTGCCGCAGCTGACACGTACAACCACACCCCGCATGCAGCACATGGCCAGCTCCCAGCTGCCCTTTGGCACAATATTCACCCACAAGTCGACTCACTCCTCCCATTCGGTACCGACGGCTACATCTATGACCCTTCCCCACATAACAAACTGCAGTCCCGTTCCAAACTCGTCACATACATTGGACGATGCGACTACAACCACTACTTTGTTTACGATCGCGACTCACACAAGATATCACGATGCCGCACACGAGATTTCACCATTTACGACCCCCTGCATGATCCCATTTGTACCACGTCTCCCTCATCGATGACGCTAACTGCCAAAACACCGTCGTTAACCTTTACGGAGCCCAAAAACGTAAAGCAAGCTCGATCCGCTCCAGACGCCAGGGAATGGGAAATTTCATGGAACGCAGAACTCGACAATTTGGAAGATCGTGGTGTACTGACGTACATACCCAAGACCGATGTCCCACCCAATACGAAGCTCCTCCCGGTTCAAACTGTCATGAACTCAAAACTGACAGTGATGGTTCACCCACTACCCGCAAAGTTCGCTGTACTATACGAGGTGACCGCCAAATTTCCGGCCTACACTACGATCCGGATGATTTATCTAGTCCAGTTGCCAGCAGCGAAGCGATACGAACGGCCCTAGCACTTGCGGCTGCTCATAATTGGCATACATTTCACTGGGACCTTGAAGCCGCATTCTTACATGAGCTGTTTACAGAAGATCGACACATCTTCTTCCACCAACCGCGCCGTTTCGATGGAACTTTAAAATATCCAAATCATGTAGCCAAACTGACTGGAAACATGTATGGCAGTCGCCAGGCTTGTAAGATATTCACTGAAGGCCTGGCAGACTTTCTCAACGTCTCCGACTTCTCCCGCCTTACATCTGACACCTGCTCTTTCCTTCTCCGTCACCAAATTAACCCATCCCACTTCGTCTTACTCGTCATCACGGTGGATGACTTCCTCGTGGTCTCTAACCATATTCCCCTTGTCAATAAGGTTAAAACAAGACTTCTACAGAAATATACTCTCAAAGATCTCGGACAAGTAACAAACATTGTGGCCCTTATCGGAGGAATCAGTAGCGCAGGAGGTCACTCTCGGTTGTGTGCTGTGTTTTTTTACCTCTGTCTATGTCTTCTTGGCGGTCTCGGCGATTATCTATTTAAGTAGATCGTAAGCCCTAGCGGCAATCGCGCAGAAACTAATTAGCTGCCATGTAATAACCTTCGGGTATTCACACTCCCGAAGTAGGTGCTAAATTATTACGTTGACATGTAAATATTCAGGACTGCGTGTTAGACTATAAAGAATGTTGTGCCTGCGCAGACACTAGAGTTGGCATGTCGCCTGGTTATATGGATATCCCAACGGAGCGGAGCCGATTGGCCAGGGAGGAGATGAGGGATATGAATATCCCAACACGCCCCCGCTCCCTGGGCAAGCGGTGAAGCGGTAGGAGGCGTAGTAGCCTGAGGCGTTGGAGCCTGTCTTGAATAGATAAGAGTCTTGTTGTTGACTTGTCGTAGCGGGATTTGTCGTCGCTGTGAATTGATTGGCGGTAGTTGCGTCGCCGTGTTGAATAAATTATGATGCAGCGGTGCTTGTGAGAATCGAACTCACGCAGTCCGGTTAGCGGTAACGGCCCATAACCTGTTAGACTATAAAGAATGTTGTGCCTGCGCAGACACTAGAGTTGGCATGTCGCCTGGTTATATGAATATCCCAACACTGCGCATTACTGTTGTTACGTGTCTGAATAATTGCCACGTGTTGGTTAACAAGGTAGAGGGGTCATGATGGCTACACAGCCCCCATGAGTTGTCGTCAGTAAACGGGAGCTCAGAGAGAAATGCCGAGATGGGCCGCTGCCTTGGTGGCCAACTGTTTCTTCGGAGTTGACCGTAGATATGCAAGCGCCATGTCTGGAACATCTTCGTAGATAGAAGCGATTGTAGACCATGTATAGTCCCGCTCATCCGGTAATCCGTCCCAGCGAATACGAAACCAAATGTTTTCGTGATTCTCCGCTATGTCGACGATTGAGTCCATAATTTCGTACCGTGCTTCCGTTCTATCTGCCAGCGCGAGTATATCTGCTGGAACGTCTGCTCCGTCCAGTGCGGCGCAATATCGAGTTAAACGTGCACAGTGGACCCGTTCACGTGCGTTACTATTCAGCTGCTGCACTACAAACACCAGTGGACTAACCACAGCTATTATGCGACGTGGGCCGCACCACTTGAAGCGTAGTTTGTGATTCGATGTGTCCTGTCTGCGTACTAGGACGAGGTCACCAACTTGAAAATTCGGTTTCTGTATATTGGTAGCTTGGTTATGTTTGTCAATAGCGCGCTGTCTGCGAGCAGAGACTCTTTTCCCCACGTCCTTGTGAATCAAGTTTAGATTGTGTTGGAGGCGCTGAATGTGTATTAGCTGCTGTGCTATCGTGTTTGAAACGTGTACGTCTATGGGGTGTTCGACTGTGTTTCCTATTGCTTTCTGTACGAGAAGACAAGCTGGTGTTGTCATATTTATCGCATGCGCGTGCCTCTTCAGTGAGACGCTCGATAAATTCAGGGACATCCTTCTCGAGCGCTGTGTCAAACTTGATTAATCGTAGCATTTCCGCCTTGAGCGCAGGCGGTTGTACTTTTCGTAGCATTAGGTGTACGGTTTGTTTAGGGTTTCGCGTGGGGAATTCTTCACATCCGGCACGTTCTAACCTTTCTAGAAAATTGGCTCCGTACTGTGTCACCCGTGCATCGCTATCAGCAATGTGTGACGGCCAGCGCACTTGCGACACCGGCTTTCTCAATAGTATCTGGGTTATCGCGTTGTTTGGCGCTCACCAGTGAGCGTAGGTACGCTTCTATTTGATCGGATGTTACTGTTTTAACCGTTGCCCCAGGGGCGAATTCCCTTAATTTCTTTAGGAATATTAGTTGTTTCAGTAGTGCTCGATCGACTGACACTGTGTAAGGCGCGACCTTTAGCGATGGGACCTCGGCGGCTTTTAACGCAACCTCGAGCTCGTATCGTTCTCTTTCACGAAGAAATATAGAAACTTTGACAGGGTCAATAGAGCGGAGGATGGGGGCACTTATGGGGGTGAATACTGGCGCACTGGAGCGCGTGGATATGGCGGAAGATGCAAATGCATTGTCTTGAGTGTCATCTTCGAATGTGTCGTCGTCCATGGTATCTGTAAAGTCGGATGGACGGTGAGAGGTAAGTGGAGAACGGAGTGGCGAGTCGGTGCGCTTTGTTTTTCTCGTGTTCATGTGTTAAACAATGCGAGATGTGAAGGGTACCCTAGATTCAGAACGGTTTCCTCAGAATAGTTCAGAAATTTCTGTGGCCCTTATCGGAGGAATCAGTAGCGCAGGAGGTCACTCTCGGTTGTGTGCTGTGTTTTTTTACCTCTGTCTATGTCTTCTTGGCGGTCTCGGCGATTATCTATTTAAGTAGATCGTAAGCCCTAGCGGCAATCGCGCAGAAACTAATTAGCTGCCATGTAATAACCTTCGGGTATTCACACTCCCGAAGTAGGTGCTAAATTATTACGTTGACATGTAAATATTCAGGACTGCGCATTACTGTTGTTACGTGTCTGAATAATTGCCACGTGTTGGTTAACAAGGTAGAGGGGTCATGATGGCTACAACATACTTGGCTGGAAAGTAGAACACTCAAAAGAAGGTATCAAGATTTCACAGCCTGGATACATCCAAAATCTCATCGATCGCTTTGGACAAACTTATGCCAAACCCTTCCCATCTCCCATCGCTTCAGAACTCGTTGCCGACTTAAACAGTGAAAGCAAACCACTGGACACATCCACTTATGAATACAAAAGCCTTATAGGATCCCTTCGATACCTATGTGATTCCACCCGCCCCGACTTATCCTACATTGTAGGCTTCCTCGGCCGTTACTCACATGCTCCGACACAACACCATTGGAAGGCCGCCATCCGTATTTTACGCCATCTCAAAACCTCCTCATCCAAAGCAATTCTATACCCTCGCGGATTCTCCACCGGCTTACAAGCTTATTCGGATTCCGACTTGCTGCTTGCCCTGATACGCACCGCTCTACCTCTGGATCCTTCATATTTTACAACAGTGCACCCATATCATGGCAGTCTCGCCGACAACGCAACGTTGTCACCTCTACACACGCAGCTGAATATATCGCTGCTTTCCAAACAACCTTACTACTCAAATCGATTTCTAACTTTCTCACAGAACTGGGACACGCGCAAACAGACCCAATTCCTCTCTATATGGACAACGCAGCTGCCATCAGTACTGCTAAAGCCAAATACCCCACACCAACCTCACGTCACATTGACGTCAAATTCCATGGCTACGAGAACAGGTCAAACAAAAGTTTATACTCCCTACACATATCCCTTCTGCGCAAAACCCAGCAGACCTATTAACTAAGGCTCTCAAGCCTGCACAATTCACTGCCAAGGTACAACTCCTTCGTCTGAATCCACTCACAGCGCGCGGCGACTGACGAATAACTTCTCCTTTACCGCGCTGTGATTACATCCAGCCTTTCCGAATAACTTACACATTTACAGTACTTACAGTCATCACAACACATAGATAAACCTCCGCCGACGATCTCGGGGAGGAATAAACGGTCAAGCAACCACGTTTGTTTCACAGTGCCTGCGCAGACACTAGAGTTGGCATGTCGCCTGGTTATATGGATATCCCAACAGACACAATACACATGACGAGGATCCCCTGGTTTCATTAGCATAACTCCAGTGATGAGACCTAGCGTGACGCCGTCGACATTAGCGCCCCCGACTGGGTCGGCGACGACCGTGTCTTGGGTTGATAGTATACGACTGTGGAAAAACAAATCGGGTAGCCTACGAAGCGAATGTGTGAATTTATATCCACACAGGAGAGGGGTCTGGAGGGATCATAGCAGTAGCGCAGCGGATGCAGCGGAGCCAATGGAAATGAGAGAAAGAACGGCGGTCATTGTTGGCGAATGTGACTGAATCTGTGCCGCGTATGGATGAATGATGACGCGACATGTATGGAACCGTGTCACGCTACCGTTCCATTACACTTCGCTGTTAGAACAAGGCTATATTTCTCCGTTCAGACGGGACCGATCGCTATGCATGACACGTCTCCGTCAGGCGGCAAGCCGTACCCACAGTTGAAATATGGACCTTTCGCGAGGAGCATGACGGCGCTTTTTTAATTGGTACGTACCGATTTGGAAGGACGCTGCTTTTTGTTTACTGTTGGGATATAATCAGAGTACTGCAGTAACCACATAGGTCACACCGGACATGTGGGCTAATGGTTTTACTGTTCTGACATTTACAACGATGCAAAATTACTTCATGCCCCGATGGGAATAATTATTAATCTATATGTTGTCGTAGACGCTTCGACAGTGAAGAGCATGGAATGAAATGTCATCCATGCATTCCATTAATAACTATGACTAGTGAAACATATTCATCACATACACATGAATGATAGGTGACTTCTGTCATTCTGCATGACTTGTTCACCACGAAATTTCTCAAACCGGAGAGCAGCCGTACACCTTTCTAACGACTTCATTGCGCAAGAGCGCTTCTTATATATTCAATACGTTGCATATGTGAGAATATCTCGGCTCATTGCGCAATCATGACTGCAAATGTACGAGCTCTCGCAAAACACCTCACGATCCCACTTTATGCTCCAGAACTATAGTTCTAGATCATCTTACTTCTATTTAAGCTCTCGAAGGCTACTCCCTGAGTTCTTCTCGACTAACACTGCCTCATCCAGTGGAATCACCCTGCACGTGATTGGGAGAAAACACATAGGTCTCCTTCATGTTTCGTTACCTCGCACTATGCAGCATAGCTGCGCTGCTGCTTTTTTCCGTGGTGGCCGTGACTGTGCCTTCCAAACAGCAGGATTCTCAAGATCTTCCTACTGTTAAACGTCAAATGTTTACGGGTCTCAGATGTGGAAGTTGTCCTCAAATTTGTTACAGGATCCGTGCGAGGGCTCGGGCTGATTGTTCTAGAATGTCTATGTGTAGGAGAGGCCAGAGGTGCAGAAGGCGTCGATGTAGAAGAGCTGACGGGTCCAGGGGTTTTTCATGCCGTCGTCGGAGACCGCGTCCCTCCCTAACTCCGCCCCCTCGCTATCCCCGAGCCCCACACTACCTTCGCTCTTCCCGGGACCTCCTATCATTGCGCCCCCCGTTGCCCCTGCAGCACCTCCGGTTTTCCCCCCTCCGGTTTTCCCCCCTCCGGTTTTCCCCCCTCCGGTTTTCCCTCCTCCGGTTGTTGTTGTCCCTCCCATTGTGGCGCCATCAATCACACCCTCGCCATCTGGTACTCCTACTACTAGCCCCAGTATGACTCCCTCGCCGTCCGTTTCTCCCACTACGTCGGTGACACCGTCTGTTACCCCGACATCCTCCGTTACTCCCTCCCCATCCCAGTCATGCGAGTTTACACTCGCAGGTACCATTGGTGTAACAGCGACATCTGGAAGGTGTACTTGCGGAACCTCAGAGGCTACTGTGATTGTACTGGCTCCAGTTAGTAATGAAGGAGGTCCCTTGCCGAACCCAGGAGAAGATGGTGACATGCCTGTTCAAGATATTCAAATGGAGGCAGTAACTTGTTACAATGGATGTGTGAATGACTTGTTTGCTTTGAGTTGTGATCCAGGGAGCTTTGCAACATTTGCGGCAGATGGACAGGCGGTTGTCAATTCTTGTTGTGAGCGTTGTAGAAACACTCGTGCTGAGGCTGATGGTGTTCCTGGTCCCGGGGAAGGTGTTTCTGCAGCCACAAATCAATGCAGGCTATCTGCTGCGAGAGATGTTGATCGTTGATCACTGAGGTCATTGGTACAGTTAAGCCGTACGGATAGAATGAGACATAAAGCCTGTTTCGTTTAAGTGCTGTTTGTTCATTTGTGGGAGTCCGCCTAACTTCCTCCTGAAATACTTTTACTTTGTTCCTAGAAGGTTTAGGGCATGACTTCACATAGCTTACAACTGTGTACTCATGTCAATGTGCCGGACTGCCGAGACCTTTACAACTCGCATATATATGGGTTCAACTGGCTACAGGGGACTGTGCAATGGTAGACCTAGCAAGCAGACGCGCTCTCTCGAGATTCCCTCAATCACGACCTTCCATCACAGCACGAACCCATGCAGAGTCTGCAGTGCGATGGATACTACCTGTTGATGCAGAGGTTCCTCCCAGATGCAAGGATAAATTGATCCCGTACTGATATCTTGAATATTAAATCGTATTCCTTTCAGTGCTTAATGTCTGTGTTCACGGATTTTGATCGACCTCCTCGTGATAAACTTCCCGTAGTCTTGCAGCTTTTTTCCTTTCTATTATGTATGATTGTGCACCTATGCCACTGTTGAGGAAAGACGAAAGCTCTGAAAATGCTGATGAACAGGAGCAAATGCAAGCGAGGAGTTTGCTTGCACGAAAATTTTGGTGGGGGGTTTTTTCATACGGAAAGTTATGCTACCTTCAAAACCGATGGTCCTGCGATTGTGAGCGGCTGCTCTACTCGCTCTAGCAGCATTGACACGGTTGTGATGTGTGTATTTCCGCTGCAACTAGTCAATGCCGGCTTGTAGTTTAGACTGTAGACATTCGAGCACTTCACGAATTATGGAAATTTCAACGTGCAACCTAGCTGAAAATCAAACTGACACTGACGTGAAGCTGAAATGTTCAGTAACAGAAGCGTTGAAATAGTTAAGACACTAGACAATTTAGGGGCACCTGAGATCAGAGGTCATCCTCACATCATCCGACATCATTAGGTAGATCAAAAGCTCTTGGCGCCTGAAGCGAGTAACAACTTTCCGGACAAACAAGGCAATAACTTTCATCCATTACACCTACTGTTAATAACCTGTCTACTACCATCTGGGATCACTGCTGCTGCGTGCCATTAAGCCCAAGTAGTAACTGGCTGTTATGAAGAACCAGCCTACAAGAATGATTTTCCCCGCATGCTAAGCGTTTCCAAAGTCGATGTTTGAGCCTCATAGATGTGAGAGGCTAAGGATAGCAAAATAGTACTGATCATGAGGAAAGAAGCTTAGGAGGCCGTGATGTTACTATCATCCTGAATTGCATATTTCAGGAGAAGAACGGGTCTCAGAAATCTCTATAGGAGACCTAAACGATAGTCACACGCCAAAATGTGTGAAGATGGGTATGAGGTTTTGAGGATTTCCAGTGAGTACGAAACGGAAGTATTCATGCTTTCTTGACTGCTCCCCTCAAATTTCTACTCCTCACTTCGTGGCGGATAACAGAAAACCGATTAGACCGCATGTCTGGCGTGACTTGAATGACTATACGAGGATTATGGATAACAGTCGTGGTACATGCCGTGAGCTATTCGTCAATCGGGACACGTTTGTCTCAGTTTTGACATTAGGTGCTTTGTCATCCGACCAGGACCTCTGATTGGCCCTGTGGAAACTTATCCAAATTGGGCCATGAAAATGCACTGTCGGCGATTCGTGACGTGCCATTGCGCATGCCATGCATTGCATACAATGCAAAAACGTGTGCAATGTCCCGGTAAATTATCCGGAAAAAGTCATCGAGTGCGCACTGTAGTTGGGTGTGTGGAGTAGTGAACTGACAGCTGATCATAGAATGCACGATTTGAGTTCGTGGCCCTGTTAATTGTCCGCCAAAGTTTTTGAATAGGACCATGGAATGCAACTCTGTGAGCAATGACTTGCTGGATGGGTTTGCATGGGCCAGATGACATGTGGCGAAATCGATTTCTACGTTTTCCGGCACGCGTAGAGTACCTTCACGGAGATCCGCCGTTTACGTGCGGCCATGGAATTGAGAACGGCAATAGCCCTCCCGTATTTCCTGTATCTGACGAAATTGGTCACAGCAGTTCTACGCGTGCTGCATTCCCAAAGAAGAACGCCTTTCTAGGGGATTCACCTGGTATGTAGGTGGGGAAGAGGTTCGTGACAAGCCTCCAAACTGTCGTATTGAGATAGATTCCCTTGCCGTTGCTAGACTACTCCCTACGGACCTACGAGTACCCGGTAAACTGGTTTCGGGTGTGATGCAACGCACTCGCCGTCATGTGATGATATAGCTTTTCACCCTAACAAACTGTTTACAACGAGTATACCGAATCATAACGAAGTATCACGCTCGAAAATAGTACGGAACTGTAGCCACCATTGAAACTGTGGGCCGCATAGGTACATGGAACCACATGTACCCTTTACAGCTCCCTTGCATGATGTCAGTTTCTACTATCGGTTATACCGTTCAGGAATTTTGTTTTCCTGGAATGTTCGTATGATATATGTACTGGTGCAACATGCTCGCGCAGCAATCCCTGACCACAAACATAGTGGATTGGTTTGTGTGAAATCACGCTCAGAAAGGATTTGAAAGGATGGAACCGAAACATGACCGTTACAGGATGTTCTCTGATAAAATTGAAGGGGAAAACTACTCTGATTTGCTGCACAGCTCCACGTGTGCGTTGTTGTACTTGAAGCGGTAAGAGAAAAACAGCAACATCAACTCGAGTTGTGGCCAACGGCGGATGCCGCCGACATATTGTCAAATGGTTTCTGTCGCCTCTGTAAACATGAAACAACGCCAAGTTTGCCAAATGAACCAGGAACAGACACTTACATTGCAGCTGACGTATGTCAATTTAAAATGACTTGTCTCACTGTCATTCAAGAACTTTGTCCGCTTCATGTGAACGGTATAGAAAGAAAAGCTTCGTGATGTGTCTCTCAGAGACATTCAAATATTAACAGAGGAGGGAGAACAATTCCTCAGAAGCTCCACTTCTACTACACGTACTCTACATATCACACAGACCTGCACCGTATCCATAGATTGCTGCTTAACATGCTATCACTGTATCGAAGGCTCCTCACATTGAGTGTTGTTCAGATACGTATGAGGCTTCCAGAAAGGGGAGCGATTCATTAATGCAAACCACTCCGTTTGAGTGTCTTTTCAAATATTCCCAAGCTCTTTCGCAACGTCGATCGGGTCAACACCAGCCCCTATTCATTTTTCTCTCATCCGCACACGGTCGAATATACAGATCAGCCAGCAAGGAATATTATGGCCCCATCGATCTACAAAGAGTTCACTCATGTCTATTTAATCCTCCAGCAGCAGCATCGTGGTACCCAACGCCACTCTGCATCCTCCGCATCACAGGAGAAGCTCTTTTCAGCTCCAAAATGGTTTCCCGCGCCGTCGCTTTCCTCCTTGTGCTGTTTATTGCAGCAGTAATCCCTCGTGGATCCTCCGGTGCAAATCTTCCCGATAAGTCTCAGCGCCAGGGTATCAATTTTGCGCTGATATGCACGGGTTTTTGCTTCAGAATTCGGTCTAGGGCAAGGAGGCAATGTGCTCGTACTCGCCGTATGGGAGGCATGTGTACTGTGGACCCATGCGTACGTCCGGACGGCAGACGTGGATCCCAATGCACGTTTATCCCACCACCACCTCAACCTGTCGTTATCGTGGCTCCTACTGCGACGGCATCTGTGACTCCTTCCCCATCATCAACCCCCAGCATGAGCCCTAGCTTGACACCTTCACCATCCGTGTCTGCTACTACGACTGTGACACCATCTGTTACCCCGACACCCTCAGTTACTCCCTCCCAATCCCAGTCGTGCGAGTTTACACTCGCAGGTACCATTGGTGTGACAGCGACATCTGGAAGGTGTACTTGTGGCACCTCGGTGGCTACTGTGACCGTATTGGCTCCAGTTAGTAATGAAGGAACAGCCCTGCCAAACTCACAAGGCGAAAGTGAACAGGGAGTACTTGACATTCAAATGGAGGCTGTAACTTGTTATAATGGATGTGTGAATGACTTGTTTGCCTTGAGTTGTGATCCAGGGAGCTTTGCAACATTTGCGGCTGATGGACAGGCGATCGTCAATTCGTGTTGTGAACGATGCAGAAACACCCGTGAAATAGATGAAACAAATGACGTTCCTGGTCCCGGAGAGGGCGTTTCAATTGCCACAAATCAATGCAGGCTATCGACAGCCACGGATGGTAGTGCTTGATTACAGACCATTGGCATAGTAATACAGTACGGATAGAATGAGACATAAAGCCTGTTTCTTTCAAGTAGACCTGTTTGTTCATGTGGAGGAGTCCGCCCCAAATTCCACCTGAAATACTTCTGTTTTGTTCCAATAAAGTTTAGGGCACCACTTTACATAGCTTACAAATATGTATCTATGTTATCGTGCCGGATTGCCGAGACTTTAGGAACTCACGGGTGCTTTGGTTCAAACAGCCATAGAGGACTGTTCAGTATTAGACTTAGCCTACCGACACTCCCTGTCGTGTTCCCCTCGCCCATGACCTTCCATCATAGCTGATCCGCTTTCTCTCCCAGTACCCTCTAGACGCCTGCTATCGCTTGTCAATTTATGATTGTTCCGGCTTCAAAACCGCTTAACGTAACCCCTACTGTGGTTTTTGTAAGGCTCCGTCTCCTTCCCCGTTCCCTACCTACTTTGTGGGTGAAACCGCCAGCAAGTGTAACAACCTCGGCCACTCCCTTTCAATCGCAAATTCGTAATATAGTGATTAAGTACTACAAATTGCCGGATTACAGCAATAAAGGAACCTCTCTTCCACATCTAGTGCTACCGCGTCTGTTCTTTGGTGCTGTTGGTGAAAAGAGAACCATGTTTCCGCCAGCTGATTTCGCCAGCAAGGGAGCAGTAGAAACAGAAGCGACGAAGTTTCTGAACGAACTGTATGTTTTGAGCAGCGATCTGGCCGGTAATGAAATTGTTGTAGCTGATGGGAAGTCTTTCAATTCGTGTCGTACATGATACAACTGTGCTCGAGCGAAAATTAATTGAGGATGACATTGAGCCCTATCAAGCTATAAAAATATTTTTAATTGTGATAGACTAGCGCATGTGGCGATTGTGACATGTCTCTCCCATGTGGAAGCACTAGAGACGTCAGTCATCTTGAAAGGCACTGTCACCAGATGCGATGTCACTCGGTGCGTGCCAACCGTCAATGGCGCGACTCGCACGAAGAAAAAGTCCCACGCAGAGATGTCGTCGACGATTCGTGACATCGAAGCGTGCATGTCATGCAATGCATGCGAAGCAAAATTGGGAATATGTCCCTATAAATTATCTGGAAAAAGTCCCCAGAAGCGTAGTGTAGTTCAGCGCGTGCAGCTCGAAGATGACCGTTTGGGAGATCATAGAATGTATGACTCCAAGTTTGCAAAATCTCGCGGTCGCATGATTTTGAAACAGTACAGTATGGGGCCGGAGGGAAATGGAGTTGATGCGGGGCAGGAGACATGTGGCATAAGTGTGTAGAGCATGTCCCATTACACTACATCATGGCTACGCCGATGGGGACTAGAACCGAAGATTACGTTGTGTGAAAGTGATTGAGCGGATGCCTCCAGTCCTTGATTACGCCGGCGGAGTACACATTCAAATTTTCAAGCTGTGGCAGAAATTGAGTCTGAGAGAGTTGAATGATGCGAGTACGGTTAGTGTGACCACAAATCGTGTGACTTCATTCTTACTATGAGGAAAACCAAACAATGGGTAAATTACTAGGGTGTTTGATGTGAACACCGCTAGTCCCAACATCTTTGCTGCCGATAACGCATTCGATCTTGCCAAGGAAGAAACAAAATGAGACTCTTAACATATCTGTCATGTTATTCTTGCCGTGTCCTGGATGAATACTGACAGAAAACAACAAAGAAGCGCATCTCCAGGGCGATCGGAAATCTGTGGACCACAGAAGGTCTGATGGATTTCCCTGCTTTCCATGGCGTATCTTCTTCCAGTGGAGTAGAACAGAATTATGAAACATGCTATAATCATTTTTTCATCCGATGCCCGCGCATGCGTCAAGTGCACATTGGTCCAGAAACGTAATACGATCCCGGAATGGTGCAACTGGCCCTTTGAATAAATTCAAACAGCTCTATGTTGATTGGCTGCAATGCAAAACATGCATGCCAGGCAAGTCATGCAATGCATTGCCTTCAATACAAAACACGGTTTTGCACGATGATGAATAAAGGTTTGATGATAAGTTGGTGATGCTCGGTAGTTGGAAGAAAGAATAGTTTTTCGTTTCGTTGTCGTCGTCGTCGTCGTGCTGCACGGTCTAGCTCTACAACCTATACTACAATATCCACAGTTATATTCCAGCCAAAAGCAATCAATCATAAACCGTAAACACCGAAGACACGTCATAGAACAGCACATCAAATATGTCCAAATGCAGGACGAATATCGAAGTCAATATCGATACTCGATTTCTCATGTACAACAGAACATCGAGACAATGCCAGTTCAACAATTGGAGCCACTGTACCAATGTTGTAATTAACACTCCACCTGTTTTGTAGCTACAATATGCTAGGTCGGAGGTACAAATCAGCCCAGGAACTGATCAGATGAACGAGACTGACATGCAGGAAAATCAAAAGGAATTTCACCAGTGAAAAGAAGAAGCTGTAGTGCTTGAGTAAGCGGACTGTTCGGCTTCGTGAGCGGATCAGAGAGATTGGTTAGACCTGGAATCCAGATCATTCGACTAACGTTTCGAGTCTCGAATTCATATCTGATAACACTGACATCGCCGCGAATAGACTTGTCCGTGGCATTTCGACATGTAGACAGTGTATCATACAAATCTTTGGAGTCAACAGCAATAAGAAGTTCTGTCCGAACACATAGTAATTCCTCAAATGCCTTGACCAGAATCTTTCATTCATCAATTGCACATCCTGCAGCAAGAGTCTCTGCAGCACCAACAGATTTCACAGGACGTTTAGATTTCTGTGAGCTCCACTGTAGCACGTGAAACACAGACTTTGATGCCATTTCACCAAGCAGTAGACCAGAGATAAAACCAAGTTGACCATGATCCGATGAACGACTTGCATCAGAAAAGACTAGGATAGACAGTTTTAAGTCACTCCCAGAGACAGGTCGCTTATAAGTAGTTGTAGTTCCAAGCTTCTTCAATAGACGTAACATGTTAATCTGTTGCACTAAATCCGAAACGTTCGCGTTAACCCTTCTCTGCTGCAGATAGCTTGAAGTAAAGGAACAGAATGGACTAATTGCAGTCCCCAGCCATCCTAAAACACCATTTATGGATCGGAATGTGGACAACTCAACAGCATTTAGAGTATCATCTGTACTCTTCCGACGATTCCTATCAATAGGATATGGCTGTATTGATGCTAGTTTTTCATCACCATGAATCGTAATAAGACAGGATTCATCTTGAGACAGTGTCAGGCCATAAAACTTGATCGTTCCAGGTGTATATGCAATAGTTCCAAGTTTGTATTTGTGTCCAATTCGATCAACAAATGCACGAAGGCAGGGTAACTGTCCGGCAAGCAATATATCATCCACAATCTTGACAGCAATTATCTGCAAACTCCCATTCTCAGATATATAAAAGAGTTGAGGTACATAGATTAGTTGATAGAAGCCAAGTGATTTCATAAATGAATCACTATGGTACTGCCATTTGGCATTAGAGTTAACTAATCCATAAGCAGCAGTTAATAACAGCCAATAAAATGACCGATTAGAACATTCGCGAGGCGGGATCACATATACATCCCTGAGTGCAGAACCGGTTTGAAGGAAAGCAGACTTGACATCAATCTTGGCAAGTTTCCACTTTTGTATAGCACAGATCGAGAGTAGAATACGTATTCCAACAGGCGGACATGTCTGTGAATCAGTCTTGAGTAAAGACTTCTCATCATCTTTGTTTCCGTGTGGAGCTATACGTGCTTTCACAAGCATTTCACCATCATCTAGCACTTTGACCTTGTATAATACATGACTTGTAATGATGTTTGCATGCTTAGGGACCTTCGACACATGTACAGCCTGTATGGTTTCCTTGAATGACTTTTCCTCTTTCATGTAGGCATTCTGCAGAACGTATGACGGAAGTGACTGAGCTTGATGAAACATGAATTCCTTACTGCGAAATTGGTCAAAGTATAAAGATATATCCTCTTTCTCAGTACTGCACAACTCAGTACCAGGTTGTAGCTCAATTCCATTGCACTTCAAATTAATTTGTGCTGCAGAAGGACGTGGTTTATCATCAGAGACCGATACAGTACGCCATGTCTCACATTGTAGTTTTAGCGTTTCAACATCACCATCATCATAAAGGATTGTATGTTTCAGTGTATCAGGAGAATACTCTGATATTGTACCACGATAGTATTGGTCGTCATCGGGCCAATAAACTTCAATGACCTGACCTACATGTGGTACTTCATACGTAGAATTAATACTTTCACAGTCAAAATCATTACCAACATCAGCCAGTTTGCAGTTTCCATCAGTTTGATCATTGCTGACTGAATTGGTATGAAAATCATGACCTGAGTCATCATCTGTCATGTCAGAAACAGCTTCGCTGAGCACAGAATCCATATAATCAATTGATTCTTGTATAGCAGTAGCCAGAGAGCTATCAGACAGTGCAGGTCTAACATCCTCAATAGAAGCTGAGATTGTCCGACCACTTTTACCAGGAACAGTCACTGTTCTGGAGGCATGATCATAAGAAAGGACAGTTTTAGCAGCTGTCCATTTGCCTCTCTTGTCATTATTACGCTTGATATATAATTGAACAAGATCACCAACACTGATAGGTACTTCACTGATGGCCTTCGAACGTAGTATTAGTGTAAGCTTGCGCTTTGCCAACAAGGCATTGTGTGCCTCACTGATATCATCTGGGATTGCTGATGGAAATTTCCCATCACACACAGGTCTTGTAAAACCTTTTGCCATTTCATTGGCTGACATGACATCGTTACCGTATAAGTCATTGGAGATTCGTATAGCCCTTTGAATAAGTAGCATGTTAGTGAGATTATTAGAAGTATCGACATCAGATTTGAGTCTCAGATACAAATCCCGAATAATGCGATGTTTTGATTCAATCACATTCTTATTATGACGGCGAGGGGGTAATATACGCGAGGTAATACCATTGGTATGAAGATAGTCCGTGAAAGTCTTATTCTTGAATGCAGCATCACATACAATAGTATCCGGCGTCCAAAAAGGAGTAATCCAAAGCATCTCAAAAGCCGTAATTGCTGACATCATAGAGGTATCAGAAACAACTGTACCAACAGAATACCGGGTTACTGAATCCATGACATGAAATATTTTTAGCTCATCCACAAAGAAGTGGTCAATACACACAACTTGGTTAAACTCACGGGATAGAGAGCTCAAAGACACTTTCCTCGTCTGAGTAGGTGTGCTTGTAGTGTTACAGCTGGAACACGTCTCAAGAACAGAGCTTAGATACTTCTGTACATCGGAATCCCATATGTTATTCCGTTGAAGTAATATCTTAATATCAGTGTAAGAAGAGTGCCCACAAATATGATTGTGGACCTTATCAATAATCTTCTTCTTATCAGACCACATCAGGTTTGAATCATAACCATTAATCTGAGCAGTAGCACAAAAACATAGCTCGTTCAACATCCTCAGATCGGTGTAAATCGTTATCAAGGAACAGTTCATAAGACAAATAGCTATGAAATTCATAGTCAATCATGGTAATTGAGTCAGGTGTAAGGCATCCATCTGCAACTGGAAGCTGTAATATATTAGTTCCAAGGTGAACAATGTTGCAATTGCGAGTAACATTTCTGCCTATGATCCACTGAGAGGAACCTGAGATGACCAGATGTCGTATGATTACTGCGTTACCATTATCAGACTTTGCAGTCAATGATATAGATCCAATAATACGACGCAACTGGCTTGAATGTTGTCCAGTTCCGTATTGCCAATAGGGGCGATCACGAATCGTATCTGGTAAGGACTCATACTTCCCAGACCATTCAGGGAGGAGTAGTGGCTGGAGCATCTTGAACTCATCCTCACCAATCCCACTGTATGGTGCTCCATCATCCACAAGAGGACCAATGTATCCACCAGAAAGGATATCTGTTTTGCCCAACTGTACCATATTAAATGTGACCGACTTCTTTAAACCACCTTGAGAAGTAGAAGAACGGTCATTGTTTGTTTTCGATGTGTAAGTTCCGTCCGCATTATGGTCAGAATCCCAGTGACCAATCATATGGCATTTGCGGCACCTGCTTCTAGCTTTAAGAGCTGCTAGATCTTCCGGGCTAAGCTTAGATTTTCTGTACTTATGCTGTTTGCGCCGCGATGTGGAAACATAATTAGCAACAAGTGTTCCATTGTCACTAGAAGAAGAGCAAGCCGGTTTATCACATTGCCTGATTACAGACGCAACCGAACTGTAAGAGACTGCTTGCAAATATTCTGCTGTTGAAGACTTAGAAGTAAGACCTTCTGTGCGAGAGGACGCAGAAGCAAGCACAGAAACACGCTGAGCGCTATCAACTTTTGCATTAGCAAGCAGCATGAACGCAACTAACGCATCAGGTAGTCGCGCTGATTCAGCATGAGAATTGAACTTGTTCACATGCGCATCAAAACGTGCCTCATAATTCTTGAAGCTTTCCTTTTCACCGCGTTTGACATTCAAAACATCCAAGAAATCTTGATACACATCACCGATAACAGCCAAAGGATCTCTTTTGTGGATTGCATCAACAATGGCATCCACACCATCATCAGACTGGATAACTTCATCAGATAAATGTCGACACAAATCAAACGCCCGACCAAACAGCTGAGACTTCAGCATGATTCCTTGTAAGTTCAGCGGAATCTTATTGGAGTTATTCTCCGGTAGGCCATTGTGAAAAAGTTGCCAAAGTGCGACAGCACTTGCATACTGTGATTGATCACCTTTGCCATCAGTCCATGGGACTGAGCGAACATCCCACGAAAACCTCGGGCGGGACGGAAGAGTAGCGTTGGAGCCCATAACAATAAAGGTTTGATGATAAGTTGGTGATGCTCGGTAGTTGGAAGAAAGAATAGTTTTTCGTTTCGTTGTCGTCGTCGTCGTCGTGCTGCACGGTCTAGCTCTACAACCTATACTACAATATCCACAGTTATATTCCAGCCAAAAGCAATCAATCATAAACCGTAAACACCGAAGACACGTCATAGAACAGCACATCAAATATGTCCAAATGCAGGACGAATATCGAAGTCAATATCGATACTCGATTTCTCATGTACAACAGAACATCGAGACAATGCCAGTTCAACAATTGGAGCCACTGTACCAATGTTGTAATTAACATGATGTCCTCCGTAATTCAACATTAAAACCGCTCCGGACACGTGCTACTGCTTAGTGTTTGTAGTAGAACACTTGCAGTTCTAAAACTACCGTAAAATCTAAAAGAGCTGCGTAGTCGGAATGATGTCTGGTTCCGGCATGATGGCTGTAGATATGCAGTCACAACCGCGAACAATACTGTCGGAAAAACATCCACTCGAAGCGCGGCCCACAACTGGTAGCAGTCGATGCGAGAGAGTGAAGTATCATCTGATGGTTTCCGTCACTTTCACTGTATTGAAACAACGCGAAAATCTGTCTCACGAACTATCGCCTACATGTACAATACTGCTGACTGTCAGACTATCAAGAATGCTCTACCTACGTACCTGAACCCGAACGAGAGCTTGGATTTGAATTGCGTACATGGATATCCAAAACCTGACGTAAGTAAACTTACGATGACTTATTTTCCCTTATGTGAAAACATTTGTCCTCTCAATACACATGACGAGGATCCAGCTTTCAGCGATACAGCAATAAGAATTGCTTGCTGGTACGATTCCAAAGCTGAGAATCCTGAAGCTTCGAGGTGATTTTGGACATCAAGAACCCATATTGTGGTGCCTCGATGGTATGCTATTACAAGCGGTTTCAGGATCCTCACACCGCAGCCAAAACCTCATTGTACTCAATTCAAGTTAGGATATCCATGTAACCCGTTGACATCCCAACTCTAGTGTCTGCGCAAACACAATATTCTTTATATTCCAACAATTCATCGTTCATCAGGCCCAAGGCCCCAAGGAAGAAAAAATACGTTTGACAATAAAGACAGTTGAAGTTTAGTCAGCAAGAGAGCTAGGATCTGAGCTCAAAATATAGATTTCCATACAAGTTCGATTTCGCTATCGAGAAACAGTCTTTCATGAGATAGATAGCTTCATTCGTTACAATGCTCAGACATGCCTTTGTGGTATATGGGTCGAATATGTTTCCCTGCATAGATGGTAACTTTACGTAGGTATTGTCTTCACAAGAGATTACACCACTTGTTTTTTTGTTTTGCGTGAATCCCGAAGGAGGATATGTCCATCATGGATATGAACGACTAAATCTATACGAAATGACAGAACATCTCTTGGAGACCCTCCGTTGGCTTTCCATGGTCAATTTTGGATTTCATCTGAGTTTCATTCAGACAGCCAATTGGCCTGCTTCTAGCTTGACACATTGAAGCAATGCGTAGCTTATTTTAGTTTCAAAACCAGTTGTTGTGGCTATAGTTCGAACGTGGCAAATGCTCAGATGACCTTGTATTGCATGGGAAACGGAATTGTCAGTCATCTCCAATTTTTTTGTTCTGGCTCTCATTGTAACTCCTGTAATGTCCTACTCTGAATGACTCTCATGTTTAAACTGTACGTGGCAAAACTTATTGAAGGAGACGAGAAGTATGTGATACTTTTGCAGTTGGACGTATCACGCACGTCTCCTCCAGACTGTTGAGCATATGCAACGGTACAATATGTGGTCAGGATGAACGAATCCCCGAATCACCAATGGTAGCCTGAAAGACTTTTGATGAGTGTGCGGCGTTCTGCCTCTCCACACCATGAGTCACGTCAAATACCGTGTAGAGATCCTGACAAAAACTAACGGTTGCTTAATTCTTCGTCAATATGTTCTAGTGAACAAAAGATGCGGATAAAAGTTACAGTGTATTCTGGGGTCCGTGGTTTCTCGTTGCAGAAGGCGGCCACGTGAAATGTTGGCAATTTTCCTTGAAGCATATAATCTGCTCCAGACTGGTAACTATGAAGGCCTACATATGAACATAGAATTCAGACACGTATTCAAAAAATGACATACGTCTTCATACGACATTTTTTTCTTGACCTTAGAACAGGACCTTCCATCCAAATTTTTTCAGAGAGAAACGCGTCTTTATTGATTACTGAGCCCCAATGGGAAACTGTAAGTGCGTGGACCTGTAGCACGTGAGTGACACTCTGAAACGTTTCAATCCTAGCAATTACCTAGAACGCATCACTTTTCGTTAACATTTCAAGCGTCCAATGCAGGATCAAGATCTCTATTTAAACCCTTCGCACCATCGCTTCCAAACACAGAAGCTATCGCTGCTTCACCCAGCGAACCAATTCTTCACAGAACTCTATCAACACAGGTCATTTTCTGCATCATGTCCCATCAGGTCGTGATCTGCAGCATCGCTGCACTGCTTCTCTGTTCCGTGGTCGCTGTTACTGTACCTTCCAATAATATAGAAGCGGAAGAACTCTCAAAAATTGAGCGCCAGACAACTGGCCGCCCATGTGGAGGTTGTCCCAGGCAGTGCTATGCCCGCCGAGCTAACGCTGAAAGAGATTGTGCCCCGATGTCTCCATGCCGAAGAGGCGCTGCTTGCGCAGTTCGTCGCTGCAATAGAAGCAGTGGTGGTCGTGGATTCCGTTGCCAAGGACCTCGTCGCACCCAACCTCCACTCGGTCCTGGTCCTGTGGTACCTCCGCCTCCACTTTCAGTTGTCACGGTTCCACCTCCGACCGTCCCCCCACCTGCTGTCCAGCTCCCGTCATTGTGGTCGCTCCTGCTCCTGCACCGGCCACTCCGTCCGCTTCAGTTACTCCTTCTGTGAGCCCTAGCGTAACACCAACGCCATCAGTGTCCCCCACATCGTCCACGACTCCATCTGTGACACCGACTCCCTCACCTACGCCAACCAGTACTCCAGAATGCTCTTTCGCCCTGGAAGGAAGGCCGGGACAAGTTGCAATCAGAGGGGTGTTGTGGTTGTCTTGGTAGAGCGTTGTGTTGATGGTGGATGTTCCATACCTTTTTACTGAATAGCAAAGTTACTTGCGGACTAAATACTAATCAGGGCATGGCTATGCGGTCGTTGCCGTCGTCAATGATTTGACCTAGTTGGCGACGAGACGGAGCATCTATTGGCTCTGTCAATACTGTCTCTAATCGACAGTTAATCTAAGCCTAGTATATGTCGCTCTGTTGCGACGTGTGGCACTGTCTCCGCGAGACAGTGCTATTTCCAGCATCCGTAACAACTAACTTACATCGGTGTCGCCGATGTGACAACTCGTCATCAAGAACATCACTCGCTGTTCCTGACATTCTCCTTGGGAGAGCGTTTGACCGATGACAGCATTATTGTCGCTGGTTGCTCAAGTATGATAGTAGTTCTATAATACGCTACAGGTGTGCACTTGTGGAACTTCAAGAGCCTATGTGACTGTGTTGGCTGCAGTGAATAATGCCGGTACGGCATTGATGAATACCGAAACGGAGAACAATGTCTTGATGTGCTATAATAATTGCCTGAACACCCAGATTGATTCGAAATGTATTCCATCAATCTTTTTTGACTTCTCAAATCAGGCAGCAGTCACCGTCAGTAACTGCTGTGAGTCCTGTCGCGTCCGAATGGATATCAATACAGATGCTAATCTTGACGCTGAGTTCACACCTGGAACAGGGGTGGCAGCTGTAGTGAACCAGTGCAGGCTAGTTGGTGTTGTATGATTTGACAGAACACAACATGGATTTTCTTCGGTAAGGGTGAGTCTAGTTCCATTACATTTTCAACAGAGCTGTATGAAGTATGAAGATGATTAGAGTATCAACGCCGTAAAAATTTCTTCGAATACCTAGTAGGCTGACATGTGAAGCAAACGAATTAATCGGGAAATTCGCTGACAGCCTAAATGCTAGCGATATTATCCGTATCACATGCACTTGCACCAAGATGCGTTATGCCCTCAATGCGACTGGTTTGTTGAGCCGGAAAAGAATATGCGACCATATTATCATGGAAGTAATCGGATCTCCGCCCAGGGAACTAACTCATTTTCACGCTGATATTAGACGCTCATGTTCCGATTTCAGTGCATTCCAATGGAACAAAAACATGTTTTCCTATTGAATAATTCCCTCTGGTAGATAGACTCAATTTGAAGTTTAAGCCACCCCTATTTATGTTCGCAGAAGTCGAAAGGAAGTGAACTCGAAAGCTTTGAGAAATACCCATTATGTAGTAGGTGCTGCAGATTTAATTTTCTGTAGACTGGTTCTTCGTAAGAGCCAGTCACTCGTTGGGCGTAGATGGCACACTGCAGCAGTGACACCAGATGAGTGAGGACTAGTTATTCCCAGTAGGTTTAATGGATACAAGTTATTGGCTTGTGTGCCTGGCATGTCATTGCTCGCTTCTGGCGGCTAGATCAATTACTCTACCTGATGATGTCAGATGATGTCTTCTCCCATCTGCGGACCTCAGCAATCTCTATCTAAAATAATACTCAGTTATCTAGCTCTCCACATTTTGTTATGTGCACCTCTCGGGCCCATAGCTATTGTGAACCACCAATCTATGAACGTACTAAATTGTCCACTGTCTTAATTACTTCAACTCACATGTTGCTGAACATTTTAGCTTGAAGTTGGTGCCAGTTTGATTTCTAGTTGGGTTGCACATTGACATTTTCTTAGCGCTTGAAGTGCTCGGATGTCTATATTACCTATGATATTATCTTTATCGAATGGGGTCGTAACAGAGCTTTTAACGTCCCAAAGACATCCTGAAGGTTAATATTACTCTTTTCCTCATTATACCCGGCATCTATTCTTTGGAAAGCTGGAAAGAACACTTGAACCAAGCATCATTCTTTTACATGAACACTGAGCATTTTCACGTCAAAACAAAAAATAGCTATCGCTGCTTCACCCGGCGGAACCAGTCTTCATATTGACCTCAAATACTACAGTTCGATCTCCGTATCATGATAAATCTGTTCGTGTCGTCCTTTTCATTACACCCCAGTCCGTGTCAATGGTACCTGCAATACTACCCTGTTGTTCCGAAAGTGGAAGTATATTCTTCAATTGCCAGTTCGAAAGGATATCCCAGCAAGAGATTCCAAAGATCGCCATCTGGTAGACCTCCGACCCAAACTGACACGGCACCATCCATCGTGCGAGATCGACCTCACGCATCAACCACTGTTCACAAAGTTACAGCAGACATAGATGAAGATGGCATCCATCCCTCACAATCGGTCTGCACGTACCACATTCATGTCGCAGGGTTGCATGTATCCCACTTGGCATCATATCCATATTTCTCCAACGCTCCGATTGCATTAGCATAACTCCTGCGATGAGACCTAGCGTGACGCCGTCGACGTCAGTGCCCCCGACGGGGTCGGCGACGCCGTCTGCGACGACCTTGTCTTGGGTTGATAGTGTGCGACTGTGAGAAGGTAGGCTGTGTCGTCGACAAAGCGAATATGTGAACTTATATCCCCATGGGAGACGGGTCTGGAGGGATCATAGCAGTACAGCGGCGGATGCTGTGGCGCGAATGGAAATGGGAGAAAGAACGGCGGCCATTGTGTGCGAATGTGACTGAATCAGAGTCGGGTATGAATGAATGATGACATGGCATGCATAGCATCGTGTCACGCAACCGTTCCATTCCACCATTACACATCCTCGCTGGAACAAGGTTTAATTTCTCCGTTCACATGGGACCGATCGCTATGCATGACACGTCTCCGCCTGGCGGCATGCGAGAAGTGTGGACCTGTCGCGAGGAGCATGACGGCGAATTTATGTGGTATATAACAATTTGGAAGGACGCAACTTTTTCTTCACAACGATGCAAATTGTTCCATGCCCCGATGGGAATAATTTCTAATCTATGTGTTGTCGTAGATGCTTCGGCGGTGAAGAGCATGGAATGCAATGCCATCCATGCACATTTTGGCCCACGAAATTCACCGCAGTATGCTGTCAGAGTTGCTGCTCTTTCAGTGTGCGGTGCATGGCCCGTATTCTACTGATCACAAATGGGGCATCTTCAATATCTGACGATCTTGAGGTAGTCTCGTAATCGGATACCATTTACTTCATCGTCGGCGAGATCGCTTGACGCTACCTTAAATACTGAGTCTACTGTAATGCATTATTGTACTGGTATGATCTTCCGACAAGATGCGGAGGCTTTTGGAGATACGACACGTTGTACGGATTGATCTTCCGACAGTCGCCGCGTGGCGTGTCTAAGAAAGCCGGAGGAGTTTAACTTGTTGGCGGAACTGAGCTGGTTTTAGTGCTTTAGTTAGGACATCCGCTGCATTTTGTTCCGATGGGATGTGTTGCACTGTGATCCTGTTGCGTGTAATTTGTTCCTTGAGATAATGATACTTGACATCCAAGTGTTTAGATTTTGCGTGGGGTGCGATGTGTTGGCTGTGGTTACTGCACCGGCGTTGTCCATGTTAATTGTTGTCGGATGTTTCTGCGTGATTGAGGTCAGAGAGGAGATGTCGAATGCAGTTGACGTGTTGAGCTGTGTGATACCCAGCAACGTATTCGGCGGCCCACGTACTTGGTGCAACAAATCGTTGTCTCTTAGATTGCCAAGCCACGGGGGATCCATTATACATTATCACTGTTCCCGTGGTGGAGCGCCGAGTATTCGTACAAGCTGCGAAATCGCTATCTGAATAAGCAGTTAATGTGCTCGTTAGTTTTGTGGAGTATGTCAGACCTCTTGTTTTGGTGTCCTTGAGGTATCTTAAGACACGGAGGCCTGCATGCCATTGCTGTTTTGTGGGTTGATGTGAATATCTTCCCAGGTAGCCCGTGATGTACGCTATATCTGGGCGTGTGGAATCAGCCAGGTATCGTAGGCTTCTAACTAATGAATTGTAGTTGTAGGCTTTGATGTCGAGTGGTGTGTCGAGGTGTTTTGTGGTGTTAATTATGTCTGTCGCTATTGGTGAATTGGCAGACTTGGCACTAGTTAGCCCAAATTGGTGGAGAAGCTTGTCGATGTACGCTGGTTGTGTGATAGTGATGGAGTCTGAGTTGCGGGTAACCTTCCATCCCAGGATGTGTTCCACGGGGCCTAGATCTTTGAGGACATATTTAGATTGCAGATGTTGCTTTGCCGTTTCGCGGAGTTGTTGGCAATTGGAAACCACAAGGAAGTCGTCTATGGTGATCACAAAGAAGACAATTTGGTGTTGTCCTGTTTGGAGCGAAGGAGAAATGTGCAGCTTTCACTTGTGAGACGTGTGAAGTTGTGCAGCTCAAGGTGTTTGGATAAACCTCTGGTGAAGGTACTGCAGGCTTGTTTGGCGCCATAATGTTGCCAGTGACTTTTCCCACATATCCAGGATACTTAAAGAACCGTCGAATCGCGGGGGTTGATGGATATACAGGGGTTTGTCATCTCCAAACGTTTCGTGGAGGAACGCCGACTCTATATCCCAGTGATGCACGTTGTATCCATGTGCGCTGCAATAGCCAGTGCCGTGCGTACTGCGTCGCGATCGGCCCACGGGGGGGGTGGACGTGATGTTATCAGGGTCGAGTGATACGTTTGTTTTTGCATTCGCCGCGAAGATTACATCTTTTTTCCGTGTCATTGGATTGCCATGGGCGTCGGTCTTTGTTTAAGAACCATCTTGACGGGAGGAGTTTGTGTTCGGGGGAAGGACTCTTGGGGATGTATGTTATGGTACCTCTCTGCTCTAGTGAAGTCTAGTTCTTGTTCCAGGAGAGAGGACCATTCAGGGCATCGTGTGCTTGACGCGGCTTGCTGTAATGTTGTGGGGTGGCTGAAAACCTTGTTCTATTTGGGGGAGTGACAGTTGTTGCAGACGAGTGTGCGCGGCCATACTGGTCGCTACAGGGTCTGTGTTGGAGTTGTATGGCTTGAA
>JALQPE010000079.1:0-13202 GCA_030407315.1 Asparagopsis taxiformis | reverse complement strand
GGGAGACGCCCGTCCCTGTCGACCGGGAGTTTGGTCCCCCCCTGGCTGCAGTGGAGCCAAAACGCAGGGCGTTGCCGCCACCTGTGGGGGTGAAATACGAAAACCACCCGAGGGTGACAGAATCGCGCCGCAGGCCGCGGCCGTGGGTGGTTATAGTAATAACTTGGCATCACTTCAGTCCCCGCATAAGGGTCAGAAAGGCCTTGCGTGGCTGCTGCGGCAGGAGCATAGAGGTCAAGATAAGAGCCCGGCAACGGTTGATGGGCTGCCGCGCGCGCTGTCACCGCCGAGGCGGTATTGGTCGGAGTACTCGTTGCAGGCAACGAGCGAGTAGACTCCCGAGGGTTGTTGTCAACGTCGCCTTTCGCGTCGGGATGCGGAGGCGTCATGATTCCCCACTCGCTGAATTGGATCGGGATAGGGGAAACGGAAGTGACGAGTCGCTGTGAGGAGGAAGAGAAGGAAGGTGGGGGAGTTGATGGATACATGATACCTGCGCGCAGGAGCGCGCCAGTTTAAGAAGGGGAGAGTGTGGGACTCGTCCCGTATTGCGCTGCGAGCGGTCGCCGGAGGGACAATTCCAGGCGTCTGGAATGGGCGCCAGGAAGGGTCGCTTAAGCGGTACGCTCGAGAGCGTGAGTGGGTGCTCGATAGGGAATCAGCCGCGAAGAGCCGCGTTGGGAATCAATGGCCGCGGTGACGTGGCAAGGCAATTGTCGCCCAAGGGCGAATGGGCGCGTGCCGCCTTGCATTGGCACCGGGCCACATTGCTTGCGCGGGACCCTTCGGCGAGCGTGCAACGTGTAGCGATATAGGCGCGATTAGTCACACACGTGTGCGAGCGGAAGGATTCTCCCGTTGCAGTTGTGCACGTGTATGTTACGGCTAGCCGTTTCTATTAGTTTACACGTAGCAACGTAGCAGCTTACTCTGTAAGGCCCCTGGGCCGCATAAACACCCCACAAGGTCCATTGGACGCCGGACCGGGACCATTGGTCCTGGTCCGGTCCCGGCAGTCTCGTTGACCATTTAAGGTCAACGGATTGACCACTAAGCTACAATAAAGGTAGATCGTCTCGGTTCCAAATCTTTCGACCGTGGTCGTTTAACTTACAACTAAACGGCGGCGGCAATTCCCTTACCGGATACCCGCTGCTCCGTTTCGATCTCCATTGGGGATCGCTCGCACATTTCCCCAATTGCCCGCCGCGAGCCTCCTCCGGCGGGAGTGCACGTGGATTGCCCTAGGGCATTTCGTCTCCACGGTAGTGGAGAACCTTCCCGCTTCTTTTAACGCCGCTAGGCGACCGGGAGGGGCCTTCCGCCCACCGGGACAAGGCTGCCGACTGGGAGTGCTGTCGGTTGGCACCCCCAGCCGGTCAACCGAAGCCAACGCCCGCAGGCTTTTCAAACGGTCCCGACCGCTGCCGTCAGTGGTATCACAGTTGCGGAATACGTCGTGTGAAAACCACACGTGGAGGCGACCGCAATCCCCGCAGGGATCCATCGCGCTAAGTGCCTAGTTAACCCTTGAGTGGGTTGAGGACGGCCACGGCCGATAGATCCCTCCGGCAGGTTAGATCCAGCCGTCCCGGACCCCGCTCTACCACCCGCTACCGGGTTGGGAGACAGGTGTCCGGGCTCCGAGGGATCGATCCACCCGACACAGCCCTCGGGCTACTAGGATCGCACGAGGCGTCAACCTCGTGGAATCGGCGCTCTCACTCGTGAGTTCGAAGCCTTATCCCTATCCTCTAATCCTCCTCGGAGGTATAATCCATCTACAAGGGCTAAGGTCCTACATCTTCCACAATTGTAGCCCTTCATTATGTTCTGTGGAGCAAGCAAGGAACTTCGAATGGAGGAATTACGCATGGAGGTCCTTCGTTTATGGATGGTGGTTCCTTCTCTATTTTTGCAAGAGCAGATGGATATCCGCCAAGGACTGCATGATACTCTAGGGTCTAGTACATAAGCTTTTCTACCATATTACTTCCCGTAAACAAACTTCCTCATATTGTAGCGTTTCCGTCACATACATCCACCTTGACATTGGCCATACTTAAGTCCCTTGTCCCAAAACCTGTGAGACACTATGTTCTATTCTATGTAACCATCTCTAATTCCTCGTCTATACCATTCATGCTTCTTCCAGAGCTTATCCTTTCCTTGAACTGCCTCAAGCATGAACCAGCATCCTCAGGGCGGAACGTACCACAATAAAATGAAAGTAAAATTAGGTTTCTTTTACTGCAGTAAAAACTGATCTACCAAATGCATCTTCCTAGATCACTTTTTACTGCAGTAACTAGTCATTTTTTTTCTAATTTTTCATCATTGGCTCCTCAGCCTGCAATACACGTTTCCGCTCACACGCGTGCAGCTGCACGCCAGCTGTAATGAAATAGAACACTACCTACGTCTGTGTTTTCGGAAGTGGACGCGGACGTCCAGTCTCTCTAGTACGGGTCCTAGTCGGCCCCGAGATTTACTAGAACAAATGAACGTCCGCGTCCAAAAAAAAATAAAAAATTTTTGGATGCGGACGTCCACTTTCTCTAGTACATATGGCGGAATACTAGGGCCCGACATCCACTTTCTCTAGTACATATGGCGGAATACTAGGACCCGACATCCACTTTCTCTAGTACATATGCGAATACTAGGACCCGACATCCACTTTCTCTAGTACGTTTGGCGGAATACTAGGACCCGACATCCACTTTCTCTAGTACATATGCGGAATACTAGGACCGACATCCACTTTCTCTAGTACATATGGCGGAATACTAGGACCCGACATCCACTTTCTCTAGTACATATGGCGGAATACTAGGACCCGACATCCACTTTCTCTAGTACATATGGCGGAATACTAGGACCCGACATCCACTTTCTCTAGTACATATGGCGGAATACTAGGACCCGACATCCAGTATACAATATATCAGCGAAAACCGGGAGGGAAGAAATTACAGCGGATGGTAAATTCAGGGCCCATATCGGACCGTATTTTATTCTCTCATTTAGGAAACTGCTCGTATACAATACGTCTCTCTAGAATAGGGAATACATATCTGGTCAGAATAGGAAATAAATACCCGGTTAGAATAGGAAATAAATACCCGGTTAGAATAGGAAATACGTATCCAGCCAGAATACAAAATACCTGTCAGCATATCGTCGATCACCCATCTCCCTCACTATCGCGTTCTCCCTACCATCCGAACGCCATGCACCACCATCCGCACATACTGCAAGAACCCTCACGACCTAGATTACAAAAAATACGCTCCTTCCCAATACCATCCCCGCTTTCCTCGACACCACCCCAGCCCATTAAATCATCAAGACATCAAACACGAACATGGTCAGCAAAATCTTACACCACTTGAAACGCACTCTCACTTCTATCGTATGCCCCAAAATATACACATACCAGAAACACCTCACAGCTTCATTCCCCATCTTCCTACATCCCTTCTTCACTCTCCTTGAGTCCTGCCGTTCCTGCTTCACCACTCCTGCATCACATACACAACATCAGAATCAACCACAACAGTCAGACTCAAAAGCAACGCTTACCACGACAGATATCCTAGAAACTCCCTTACTTACCTCTCCGAGAGGATGACTGAATCATCCATCCTACACAAAATACAAACCATGATCCAAAAACCTTGCAATGAATAATCAAAGTCAGCAGTCCATATCTTCGCAAAACAAGTGGTGCTCAGTAAACTTACCTTCTGTCATCAACATTCCTGCATCATCTACACAACATCGGAATCAACCACAACAGTCAGACTCAAACCAACCTTCCATCACAGCATACTTTCAAAACTCGCACACTTACCTTCGCTCCACACAATACACACCATGACTCAATAGGCTTCCAATGAAAAATATCGCATCAACGGAAATAGTCAGACTCAAAACCAACCTTCCCTCGCTGCTTACTTTCAAAACTCGCACACTTACTTTACCTGTTCCATCCTGCACACAATAAAAACCAAAATCACGTAATCGTGTAGCCAAGAAAAGTAGTCAGCATTCCGCATCTTCGCACAACCGGTCTGGGCGCCCCAATGTGACTTACCTTCCGTCATCACTATTCCTCCATCACCTACGCAACATCGGATTCAATCGCAACAGTCAGATTGAAAACCAACGTTTCCCTCGCTACATACCCTGAGAACTCGCAAATGTACCTCTCATCCATCCTACACACAATACAAACCATGATCCAAAAACCTTGCAATTAACAATAATCATAGTCAGCAGTCCATATCTTCGCAAAGCACATCTTGGCACTCAATGAAACTTACCTTCCGTCATCAACATTCCTGCATCATCTACACAACATCGGAATCAACCACAACAGTCAGACTCAAAATCAACCTTCCCTCACAGCATACTTTCAAAACTTCACGTACCTCTCTTCCATCCTCCGCTCAATACACACCATCAGTCAACAGGCTTCCCATGAAAAATATCGCATCAACGGAAATAGTCAGACTCAAAACCCACGCTTCCCTCAACGCATACCCTCGAGGGTAGAGGATGGAACGAAGGTACGTGCGCGAATCTTGATCAAGATTCGCGCACGTACAAAGCAAAGTCGGTCAAAGAAGATCAGTCGGTGATGAGGGCGGAGTGGAGCCTGCGGCGTCGACCGGACAGCTTTCTGCGTCCGCTTAAGTCTTGCTGTGCATACTCGAAATCATCGCCGGCAGTGAGATTGAGTATGGCCCAAGCCATGGTCTCTGATTCCCCGAACAAAGAGATCCGGATCGAGAACAACGAATATAAACATATAATCATATATATGAGAATCCATTTGCTTTCCTTACATGATCTGTGGCATATCCGCTGTAAAGCACATTCAGATTCCACGAAGTTTGGAAATAAAAAAGTTTATTATTACAAATGAATTAATTGAAAATTCATCTCCCAGGGCAGTCGTTCGTCCTTCCATGCACACGTTGCCAGCACGCAATGTGATGTAACAGTTGGAAATGATTGAACTCTCGGTTAAATTCCACCGTTGGGATGTCAGCTGGAGTGAGCACAAAACTACTACCCAAAAAACTACGAACACGTTACATTCCAAGTCTCGAAAGCACCACAAAAATAAAATTGGTCGCATCTGGACGGCACAGTCTCCCCTGTTCAGCTCGCAATCCTCCCTTTTGCGTCAAAACTCGACATGGAATGCAAGTATGAAGGGTGCTTCTACTACTGCGTAGATGCTTATGCGCTCGCGCTGCATGAGCGAACGTGTCGCTACCGTTTCAACCCTCTCCCCAACATTTCAACAACGCTCGTGTCCCTGCCGTCACCCATGAGCCTGCTCGAAACGGCGACCATGATTCCCCGCAACCCAGCTCCCCAGACCCAGAATCTGGTCGTGCTTCCTCCAGCGACTCACCCTGTGACGCTTCACTGCCACCAACCTCAACCCCCTCCCGCGCAGACCTCCTCGTGCAATCCCTCGCCGCCAGTCTCACAACCCTCGAGTACAAGGCCGGCGCTGGCCGCGTGAGCGAAGTCATCACCATCCTACAAGACCCCGCATTCTCCCTAGAAAAGTTCAACAGCGCCGTTCGCACCGTAGAAGAATGTCGCCACGTTACCGCTTCCATGGTCGAAACACATTTCCGCACCGAAGGTTACAAGAGCCACATCATTCCAGACAAAACTGGTAAGTACTCGGCACAGCTGTACCTCCGCGACCCAGTCGACATGCTCCGCAGGCAGTTAGCACTGGCTAACGACCAAAATACTCTCTTCCACCCCTCCCCACAGACCGCCCCAGACGGCACCGCAATATTTTCTCATCCCCTACACACAGAATTCGCGAAAACGCTGCACCAGGTTACTAGACAGCGCGTGCAGCTCTCGGAAGATCCACAGGTCGTATGGGCAGAGGAAAATGATCCCCAACCTTCCTCCTTTGCCGGCCTCCTCCAAGTGTACTCCGACAAGAGCAGCACAAGCCTCAAGAGCTCCGCAATCGTCGCATACCCCATACACGTCACACTGCTCAACTTCTCCGCCCCCCTCCGTCGCCACTGCATCCGTACCGGCCTCACCATCGTCGGGTATCTTCCGTACATTGTTAACCTTCGTCCAACGCCTTGTTCGGTGATGAAATGCCGACAACCTCTAGTTCTGCTAGTCGCGCTCGCAAAATTGATATTCTTCATAAAGCACTCGAAAAAGTGTTTTCGTCCCTATCCACCGCGTTCTCTTCCGGGTTCCCCTGCACAGACTCCACTGCAACTGCCCGCCAATGCTTTCCCATCCTAGCCAATTATTGCTGCGACTTTCCAGAGGCCAAAGAGCTGTCATGCACTCGCAACAGCACTACCACCACACATCCCTGCCACCGCTGCTACATCCCCGCCACTCAACTTGAATCCAGCGCGCCACACCAGCCCCGCTCCCTCGATGATACACGCTCTGCACGCCAAGAGAGCGCTCAGGAGCATACAACTGCTCCGCTCGAAGCTCTCTCCCTCCTCGAACAACACTCTGTCCTCGAATCGACCGCTCTTTTACCCACCAACAGTCCCCTAGACCCCTACAACATTTTCTCCTTCGAGCCTCTGCACAATCTCCACCTCGGCATCTCAAAGCTCATCAAACAGTGCATTGTCCACCGCCTCAGCTCCCCAGACCTCACCACCACTGCCTCCCATTCCGGGACACCTCGCACCTTCAAGAAGGTGAAAAAATCCATCCTCGCCGGCTCAAACAGCATTCTGTCCGCTATCGAACGCGACTACTACATCACCGGTCTTCATGTCGACTTCTCCAAGGGTGAGAAGGGCACCAATTTGAACGGCCTCTTCACGGAGGACGGCATACGCGGCATGCTCGCAGCCAAAGACTATCACCATGTCGACATGGTGTTCCCTTTCATCGCAGCATTCATTGACACATGCTGTGACGAAGTAGATACAGCCCCCTCACTTCCATCTGCACGCAATACTCTGACCTCGTCGCATGGGTCATGAAACGCGGTCGCATCAAGCACTGGACTGCCGCCGAACTAGAAAGCCTCCAGAACTCCATTTCCTATTTCAAACAATCAATGCTCTCCACCCTCGGCCCATTCCACACCACAGGTCTCAAAACTTTCAAGTTCCATCTTCTAGACCATCTTCCCGGTGACTTGCAGAGATATGGCGCCCTGGAACACATTGATGCAGGCCCCTACGAACACTCGCATCTTCTGTTCAAACAGAGTTATAGGAAAACCTCTCGAAGGCGCTCCACAGCCATGGAAGAGACTATTCGCCACATGGAATTCTCCTTGGCCACTCCAACTGGTCACACCCCATCGAACACATTGGGAAACGCACGCATGATATCGCCCACAGACGGTGCAGTACTCGTTCGCGACGGATTCACCGTTGCACTGCACGACTTTGCCTCCCTGCTGCCCGATGCAACCCTCCTCGTTGCAGATATCGACGGACAGCCCGATCCTGCCACTCTTTTGCCTCTGCACAACTCCTCGTTCCCGTCTGGCACCATAACGCTATTCCAGCAACTCGGTGACACAGCTGCACAAGCGTTCCTCACCCTCGCTAGACTGCGCGCCACGGCAGAAGGCCCTCCAATACATGACATGGACATTTCCGTCACCGTGGTAAAGTCCGCCTACGTCATGGGAGGGTACGTCCCAGATGCCGACGACTTTGACCCGCACAGTGGCATGCTTCGCCCCACAAACGTGTCGAGGCACAAGCAGCAGCGCGTCTTTGCAACTTCATCGTTCGGCCCCGCAAAGAGATCGCAGTACTCCTTTGTCGTCATCTCCGGAACTGCCGATGACTACAGAACCATATGGGTAGGGCGCGTCCTGGCACTGGTACGCCTGCAGTCTCCAAACCTGTTTCAACCTGTAGAACTCGCTTTCGTTCAGTATATGACCTGCTTTGCCCCAAAAAACCGCTGTGGAAAAATCACTTGGGTGCATTTGTTTAAAGTGGTCCACATGGGACCCGGACAACGGATCCGTTGACAGCAATGACACTGCATCCCACAGTGCAGGTGGTCCTTGGTTTGACCTCATTCCTGCATCTACTATATCTGGCACCGTGCACATCGTACGAAGTAACTTTCCAGTCAAGCCATTTACGAAACAAATGCACTGGTCGGACCACCGTTTCTATCTCAACCGCTTCTACACCAACACTGATTACCAGTTCACAGATGATAATGAAGAAGAATAAATCTAAATCGCAGCACTCTATTGATAATGTACTACATGATAAGCCTTCTAGTCAACGTCACATTTACTGCACTAATTTCAAACATCCTCCATTACGCCAAAACCGTTATCAGCAGTGGCTGCATGGCGCCGCTCCATGCCCCCATACTGTGGGGCATTGATTTCGACATTCAGGTTTGCAGTCAGGTGTCCAGCATATGGGTCAACGACGAAAAGTTCTGCGCCAATTAGTCCTTGCGCAATCACACAATCCATTACAGCACCGAGGTTTGACGTAATATGCGATTGAATCCAATCCTCGGACACTAGAACAAGTGATGAGCAGCGGTTTACATCATCAACGACATGAACAATTCCAGACCCCTCTCCGCTTTGCCACACTTCAACAGCCTCTCTCGTCACAGTACGGCTTGCAAACACATGCCGTGACTGTGCACTAGTCCGCTGTTCGCTCTCGACAACGTCCGTTTCTTCCCTTGCTTGCGAGCCTTGGAGACAAGACATGCAGTACACCACCATACCAACTAATTGCTGAAAAGCTACCCCCACATATTGACTGTACCGCCTTGTAAACTCCTTCTGCCGTGCACCTCCTTTCCCCTTCGGTTCATCCAAACACTCCACAGTAGTCACTAGCAAGCATCCAGGCGCGCCAGCGTTAGTATGCTCGTCTCTATGTCCATTACTTGTTCTGGTCGTATCGAATAACCCCTGAAGATGTCCAGCACATTCACAGCTACTCGGTTGTTAAACCATGCATCACCATTCACTTCCATTTCGAAGCTGTCAGGAACCAAGCCTTTGCTGTATCGCAGCTCTGAGAACGGTGCCGTTCGCCACCTCCCCATATCCAAATCACCGTTACTTTCCCGTTTCAAAAGCTTCTCAGACGCTTCGCGCTTTTGATCCTCTCGCTCGTCCATCTCAGCTCGCGTCGTCAGCATCGTGCATCTAGACATTAATTTCGTGTACCCCAGCGAACCGAACAATCTGTCCCTCGCATTACGCTTCCGTGCACTCATCACGTCGGACAGTTTCTGCGTCACCTTCACTTTCAATTCCTTGCTCCCCGCCACAGCCTCTTGACAGCACACACGCTGCTCCTCATCGGAAAACACATCACACCACGGACTTTGACGCAGTACGTGTCGCACCAAGTCATTCAGCAGATCACTCTCGTCCCTGTACGAAGGTGTATACCACTGCAGATTCTTGATGATATAGCCCGGAGGGGTAGCAATATATCCTACACCGTTTTCGCTCCAAAGTGCCCCTTCTACCGGCTCTACCTCGATGGTACGTCCAGTCCAACGTCTCTGCGTTTGTTCCGCTATAGGGTCCAGCTCCATAGTCTCGTTCTTGCACCACTTTGTCAGGTTTTCCTCAACCGCCCTAAGAACTCCAAGGTATTTCACAGGAATGGCTTTCTGTATTTTCGACTTACCGCCACCGTGATCACTGATTCTACCTGTTCTCGCAATTGCAGTAAGGCTGGCATTTTCCGCCTGCAGAGTCTTCACCTTAGCCTCCAACGCAACAATCTCCGTGGTGAGCGCCTTGTTTGCTATGTCCTGGCTAAACACTTTTTTTCCAGCTCCGCGATCTTCTTCTTCTGCGCATTGATGCGACTCGCCATTAAATCGATGGATTCCGGCGGATGCAACCTCTCTGCCCTCACCGTCCCCCCATCTCCCACGCTATCGGGAATATGATGTCCTCCATCGCCAATAGCCTGACGTCGCGGGGGCGTTACGCGCATATTTGGCACCAATGACACTCTGTTGTGACGAGGCCCGCACTCCGGCTGCTCTCTCCCCTCAGTACCACCTGACCGCCGATGATAGTTGGCATCCTGTGAACGTTGCTCAGAAACAACATCCCTTGCCGCTATCCTCGGGTCCCTGACTGCATTACCTGCTGGGGCTGATGTACTCGGCATAGTTGGCGCAGTGGGGGTCACAGCCTCCAGTGTCTCGGAAGCCCCCGGCTGGGACTCCGTCTGCAGCACCTCCGCATCTGCCAACCCGGGAGGAACTACCTTTGCCATAGCACTCTGCCGCAATTCCAACATGTTTTGAGCCACTATCATGTCATCATCATGATGTTCACTGTCCCTGCGAGCACGCTTGCCTCGGTCAAGCCCCATCTCTCTCCGCGCCGTTCCTCCTTCCTCACTTTCTCGCTGCGGATCCCCAGTTCTGCGCCGGTCCGTCTTGCGACTACCGGACCGCGGTTCAATGCTGCCGGTAGGCCCAGACCGCTTCTTCGCACGGGATTGTCGGGCACTCGATACAGCAGCTGCTGACCGGGTTTTCTGGAGGCCCGGAGGCTTTGGAGCTTTCTTCGCAATACGCGGCGGCATAATGAAGCTTTCCCGGAAGCGATGGAACGATTGAGTTGCACGAGATACAAAAAAGATTGCTGTATAGTGTCGGTAACCACAACGGTCTGCGATGAACGTTCAGGTCAGGTCAAGTACCGGATAATACGCCAACAGCCCAGATTGTATACGGTAGGCAGTCATCAACAGTATTTAATGAGGTACAATTACAGCTGTAGAGCTAGGCCGCGAGCACCCCTATGTCCGGAAGACGTCCTGATTTGAATTAAAATTTGGGCTATTCTCAAAAACATGCACATGTGAACATGTTTTTGAGATGGGGGTGTGCCGTACGGCACAATCGACCGCCCAAATCGATGTTTTTTGCAATATTTTTTTCTGCCCTGAATTGTAGAATTTCTGGGCCGGACAGCAATGCAACTGAGCTGGACATCCACCGGGCGTCCATTTCAACTTGGTCGTGTATTTTGCATCTGCACGCATAACAGCATCCAAGCAGTCAGGTTCACTGCTCGGACGAAGTGCATCTAGAGTGTGAACGATTGGTTTTTGACAGGCGAGTACTGCTCAATAGGTTTCACCCTGGAGTAATGGTGGCTGGACATGCTGCATTATATGATATACTTCAACTCTGGAACGTAGCTTTATTTGTAGTCGAAATGAAAACATCTTTCGTGACCCTAATTCCATGCTCTAAACGCTGTCCCATAATGAACGTAGAGCTCCTGCCCCGACGGATATCGCGGATTGCACGTACTACAATGATCTTCGGATTTTCTAGGTCCTTCGCCTTGAGCTTCTTCCCCGTCGAACCGCTGCTGTAGTTCTCGACAAACTCGACGTTGGCCATCCGCCTGGTGTCTTCCGCCGGAGTGTCCTCACCTCGCAAATACCGCGGGTCGTTGATGAACTGCGCCGAACAGAACGGAGCCGGAACAATCCAAATTGGATGCTCGATGTTTTCGTCGTCCTCCGCTGTTGCATACAGCTTGATGGCATACATCAAGAATGTTTCCTTCGTTATCGCCATGTGACCCTCTCCGTACGCGAACCTCATCGACTCCTTGCTCATATCAGAGTACACAACAGTTCCGTAGTATGCACATACTTCGTCGCCAACATTAAATGTCTGTTCAGCGAAGAGCCCTCTTCCTGCATTTGGATGCTTAATCAGCGATGGTCGAACGCTCAAATTTTTCGCAACACAATCGTGTGCCCGCATCACGCGAGGGTTTTCAGTTTGCAACCAGCGGCGCAGGGAAGGTGGCCAATAATGTACCGGTTTTCCATGTGCTCGTGCGACGCAATCGACTCTGGGCACAGCTGCCAGAGGTACTGCCGAATATATTTCGGGAACCTCTGGTACAGGGGAAGGCCAGGTGGGGGTTCGATGATCCTGCGTTCCCTCTGCGTACGCATCGTGACAGAGGGGGACGCCAAGAACTTCTCAGCACTCTGTTTCGCTTCTGTCGTGACCCTCATGTCAGTGTTGTTTGAAAGAATTACACGTGACATGACTGCACACAGCTTTGGAAGCGATCGTGCCACACACAATTTGTCCATGTCACTGCCGACGAAAACACGGTGCTCAGGCAAGCTCATAGCTGCTTTTCCGTTGCGAAAGTGCCAGAGAATGGATCGACAACAATATCACCAGGCTGTGAATGCTGGCTGATCAACTCCATCATGAGAGCGACGCTCTTCTTGCTCTGCACGAACTCTGACCGTAGCACCGGTTGTGCTCCTTGTTCGCCACACCATCTCATTCGAATCGATGGCGGGCATATTGATGGTGACGTTGCACACACGCCGGGTACGTGCCGTCCATGTATCCGTGGTTCCTATAGGCCACCATCTCGCTTCCAGTCTTGAACGGAACACTCGTCCTTCCAGAAGTGGATAGCGACCTCTGCCATGTTCATGCGCGTTGGTACCTCTTCCGCCCCGGCATTTGATAGAGGTGCCCAGGTAGTCGGACAAACAACAGAGTACCTCGTCAACGAAGAAAAACTGAATTCCGAACGACGTCCTCCCTCCTCCTCGTCCTCCTCCTCTCTCATCCGCACTTTCTTCGCCACTGTGCTGCGATGCTTCGGAGTCCGAATTCATGGACGTACCTCTTTCTTCATCCGACCCGTCATCACTGGCAGCAGCCATCGGTTGGGCCTTCTGACTGCGGTCCTTTGTACGTTTCCAAGTAATGGAACCATTCGTAGAACTGCAAAACGGAGCAGAACACGATGCCGTGGCCACCGGGGCGCAACAGCTCGTCAAAACCACTTCGAGCTAGCCTGCATATTCTGCAGTTAGCCTGTCGTACGAAAGAGTTGGAATCGTTCCTCTTACGACGAACATGTAGGGCGGATCTGTCAGATGAGCTGAACGTTGCCCGTGATGGGCACGTGTTCTCGGGCTCTCTCGGCACTGACCAAATCTTCGAAAGGGACGTCATACACCCGGCCAAATAGACTCATTTTCGAAAGAAGAAAGCTTCCTTTGCGAGAGAGCCCTTTCACTTCCTGCTCTCTGTCGCATGGGGTGACGGTGTGACGGGGAGACGGGCCATTGGGCAGTAAGACTGGTCTTCCCAGGTCCAAGTTGAAGCCTGGTGTGTGT
>JALQPE010000078.1:0-49671 GCA_030407315.1 Asparagopsis taxiformis | reverse complement strand
TATTGTTTCCCTGCTATGAAGTTCTGTCCTTCTCATCTCAACATTATTCGCTTAGCCCACCTTTCTATTTTCATCTATACATCTGACCTTCATGTCATAGTTTAGTGCTACTAAGCCTATTGATTGCTACATTTTTGTATTAGTCTACAACTTTACTGATTTCACTAGCTAGACCGTAGGGGGACTAGTTTTAGACCTAAGTGACAAAACCGTGGGTTCGACTATAAAGACGTTGCTGAGATAACACATGACACAGAATGCTCCTGGAGCCACTCACACAGCCGTACAACGTTCTGCTGAGCCATGTTCCTGACTTCCCATTTCCTTGCTCACCCTTCCCTAGGTGGGAGGGGGACGGAACTCTCAGCCCCTTACAGCGGAAGCCGTTTACCGGGGATTCTTACAGCAAATCATCGTTACGATGACTTTGCTGTAAGAAAGCGTTTCCATTACAGTGGCCAAGAATTTTTTCACCGGGTAAAAAATCATGGCAGCTGTAATGATTTATTTTCTTACAGCAAAGTCATCGTAACGATGACTTTGCTGTAAGGAAACGTTTCCATTGCAGTGGCCAAAGAAATTTTACCGGGTAAAAAATCAGCAAGAATTTTTACCGGGTGAAAAATCGTGGCTGCTGTAATGATTATATTTCTTACAGCAAAGTCATCGTTACGATGACTTTGCTGTAAGAAAGCGTTTCAATTACAGTGGCCAAGAATTTTTTTACCGGGTAAAAAATCATGGCTGCTGTATGATTTATTTTCTTACAGCAGTCATCGTAACGATGACTTTGCTGTAAGCATCCCTGGTAATTGCTTCCGCTGTAAGCGGCAGGGACTTCCGTCCTTTTCCGACCTAGGGAAGGGTGAGGAAGGAATTATGAAGTCAGGAAACAGGGTATAGAAATGGTATGGACGGCTGTAGGCGGCATTAGGTAACACATTGTGTTGTTTACACCCGGTTTGAGCTGGGTGTTGTGTCTAGTATGGTTGGAGGAGTGTACGAAATTTCTACCACGTGGTCGGAAATGGTTCAATTTTCTCACGACAAGAGATTCTGACTTTCGAAATTCAAACTCGTTAAAGTGGGCTGGAGTTGGTGTGAACACCTCCAGGACCTCTGGGAAGGATCTGGTAACACATGTCCTGTGACTGCACGCGGTTATCCTCTCTGAAATCAACCATAGATTATCGGAGGGCAAAAATCTACTCTTGGTGCCTTGTGGCACATTGACTATACAAACCGTCTGTTTCCAGTTTTTATATACTTTACTCTCGAGTAGATAGGATTTCAGCTGTCCAAGTAAAGAATGGGCCATATAAATGTTTCATTTCAAACAAGCATTGTGCAATTCAACCTCTTCCAGGTCCAAAAACTTGTCCAGAGTACACTTCCAGGCCATCGCCTGGGAGCGTACTCTGGACAATTTTTTGGACTAAGTGCACTTTCAAGTGCATGCACTTGGAGCATCCAGTCCAATCTCTACGTCGTTCCGACAAAGTTGAATTTTGGCCATGGCCCGAAATTCATCATATCTGCAGTTGTGAGAATCTGATGACCCAAAAATCGATGCATTCTGCCAGCCCTAATGCGCAAGCCAGAAGCTTTACGGACAGATAAAACACCTTTCTGTAATCCCCAGAGCCACTCCAGCCCTTATACACTACGGTGTTGAAAAGAGGGCCTCAGACAGTACGGTGAGACGTGATTTTTACTTACTGCCTCACTGTACAATGATATTCAGGAAGTAGGATATTCTCTAAGCCTAGCACGGAGAGAAGATGGAAGCGTAGGCATGCAGAAGTATAGAGGCAATAGTATGTGTAGACTATGGCAGTGGTAGAAAGTATTTCATGCACGAAAAGACTGGTAGAGTGCACTAAGAAGTGATGCTTAGCAGGAAGGGATGTGGAGATGATGAAGGGGACAACAGACATGAGATCGAGGGTTGAGACCACCGGCTTACAGACGGGCAGTTTACCAGGATTGTTTACAGCAAAGTCATCGTTACGATGACTTTGGCTGTAGCATCCCTGGTAAACTGCCTCAGCTGTAAGCGCTGGAGCTTGGTCCCTCCCTCACCTTGGGAAGGTGAGCAAGGAATTGTGAAGCCGTAAAACATGGCAGAGGGATGGTTTGGACGGCTGTTAGCGGTGTTGGGGAGCACTCTGCGTCGTGCTAACCCAGTCTGGGCTGGGTGCCCTGCCTGGTACGGCGGGAGGAGTGCACAAAATTTCAAACACAATTTCCTCAAGAGTGAAATTCTGATTGTCGAAACTCAACCTCCCTAAAATGAACTAGAGCTGGCATGAGCACCTCCAGGACTTCTGGAAAGGTACTGACAGCACATTTTCGGAGCATTGGCGCAGCTGTTCTCTCTGAGATCAAGCATAGAGTATCCGTGGCCAGATTCTATTCCTGGTGCCGTGTGGCACAGTGACCACACCAAATCGCCCTTTTAGCAGACTATAGATTTGAGTTACTAGGAATCTAGCTGCCTTCAATACCAACATAGTTGGTAAGTAGGCTAGCCTAGGATTGTAGGAAAATCAGGAAGGATGGGAGGGTAGGTATGCAGCAACATGAAGGGGATAGTATGAGTAGATTATGGCGGTGGTAGAGAAGGATTGCACTCACTGAAGGGTCGGCTGGAGTGACACCGGAGTCGACATAGAAGGGAGGTTGGGATAGGCTGGGATGGAGGAAGACAAGAGACATGAGAGAGAGGGTGAAGCCAGACCGCTTACAGCTGAGGCAGTTTACCGCGGGTGCTGACAGCAAAGTCATCGTTACGATGACTTTGCTGTAAGAAAAGAAAACATTACAGCAGGCACGTTTTTTTTACCCGGTAAAAAAATTCTTGGTTTTTTTACCCGGTAAAAATTCTTCGCCTACTGTAATGTTTCCTTTTCTTACAGCAAAGTCATCGTAACGATGACTTTGCTGTAAGCATCCCTGGTAAACTGCCTCAGCTGTAAGCGTCTGGTACCTTGGTCCCTCTCTCACTTTGGGAAGGGTGAGATAGGAATTTTGAAGTCGGGAACATTGCGGAAGGATGCTTTCGACGGCTTCGGGCGGCTTTGAAGAGCAATCTGTGTCTTGTTCACCCGGGCTGAACTACCTAAAAAGTTCAGTATTGGGAGAGCAGCACGGTAAATTTCGACCACCATTTTCTCACGACAGAGATTCTGGCGGTCGAAATTCAAACTCGTTAAAATGGACTAGAGTTGGTGTGAACACCTCCAGGACCTCTGGAAAGGTACTACCTGCACATTTTCCGAGGCTACAAGAAGCCGGTCTCTCCAATATCAAGCATAGATTATCGGTGCGCAAAATCTACTCCTGGTGCTGTGTAGCACATTGACTATACAAAACCGTCCGTTTTCCGTTATAATAAACTATACTCTCAAGTAGGTAGGAATCTAGATATTCACCTTACATCGATGGTTATGAAGTAGGTTAGCCTAGGACTGAAGGACAGAAGGTAAAGGATAGGATGGTAGGCATGGGGTAAAATGAAGGTGGTGGTATGAGTAGAATACGGAAGTGGTAGACAGGTATTTAATGCACAGGAGGGGCGTGTGAAGTGACACCAGAGGCGCGGTGCGTCACAGGAAGGAAGACTGGAATGATGAAGGAGAACTAGAGGCATGAGAGATAGGTTGTTGAGGCATGCTTCTAGCTCTATTATATAACTACATTGCTCCTCTATAGGCTACGCAATCCATTCCAGCAGTTCTAGTTAAAAATGGACTATATGAATGTTTCATTTCAATATCAGCATTGTGCAGTTGAGCCTCTTCAAGGTCCGAAAACTTGTCCAGAGTACGCTTCCAGGCCACTTGAAGGCATCCAGAACACTTGCACTTCGTTCTTGCAAAGTTCAATTTTGGCTATCACATCTCCAGTTGTGGGAGTCTGGTGACCAAAAGTCGATGCATTCTGGAATCCCTACCACGCAATTCAACAGCTTTACGGACACATAAAACACTTTTCCGTACTCCCTAGAGCCACTCCAGCCCTTACGGATCACTTACACTTCGTTCCGACAAAGTTCAATTTTGGCCATCACATCTCCAGTTGTGAGAATCTGGTGACCAAAAATTAGTGAACTCCGGAAGCTGTACCTCGCAAGCCACCAGCTTTCAGGGCAAATAAAACCCATTACAGTACTCCCCAGACCCACTCCAACCCTTACAGACCACTTGCACTTCGTTCCGACAAAGTTCAATTTTGGCCATCACATCTTCAGTTGTGGGAATCTGGTGACCAAAACTCGATGCATTCTGTCAGCCCTAATGCGCAAGCCAGCAGCTTTACGAACTCATAGAACACTTTTCCGTACTCCCTAGACCCACTCCAACCCTTACAGACCACTTGCACATCATTCGGACAAAGTTCCATTTTGACCATCACATCTCCAGTTGTGAGAATCTGATGACCAAAAATCGATGAATTATACCAACCCTTCCACGCAAGCGAGAAAGCTTGAGTGCAATTAAAACAAGTTTTAGTGCTCCCTAGAACCACCCCAACCGTTTCAGACCACTTTGCAGCCTTTTTCGCGAGGTCTGAAATCGTCTCCTTCTTCTTCCCGAGTGAGAAACATCAGTCCCTCTCATATGCTTACAGAGAAGTTGGTTTACCATGGTTTCTTACAGCAAAGTCATCGTTACGATGACTTTGCTGTAATGTAATGTTTTGTTTTCTTACAGCAAAGTCATCTTAACGATGACTTTGCTGTAATGTTTTGTTTTCTTACAGCAAAGTCATCGTTACGATGACTTTGCTGTAAGCAACCGGGGTAAACTGCCTTTGCTGTAAGAAAACTGAATAGCAGTTCCGACAGCTTGTCCTGAGAAAGCAAATCCGCCTTAACGATGACTTTGCTGTAAGAAAACAGAGTACTTACAGTTCTGACAGCTTGTCCTGAGAAAGCAAATCCGCCTTAACGATGACTTTGCTGTAAGAAAACACAGTAATTACAGTTCCGACAGCTTGTCCTGAAAACCCGTCCTCCCACATAAGTTTATATTCTGTTACCTACCCTAGAGCTCTAATGACGTGCCCAGTCCCAAGTTTCGTACCTGGTGCTGGGCAGAATGGCTAATTAGCGTACTTCATTCTAAGGATGAAGTCGACATTCTGTCGCGTCTGCAGCCATAACATGCTGTTGGCGCCGATTACAGCGGTGATTACACCGTTTGTGACGTAGCCATCGGCGCCGATGATTTATGCGCCGTAACACTTCAACGCGCCTACCACACACGCAATGTACTGTCATATTAGGTTTTCTCAAATCCTCGTCCGCCCACACGCTCAATTCATGCATGCATTCCCTCACCGCCTTCCACTCGCGTCACACGCACCCTTTCGCCCGTCTAAATGCCCCCTTGCCTTGACATCCCTCATATATCAACTGGTTCGACTCGCACCGCGTTGGTCCACTTAGCATGACCATAGTCGCCGCGCCCATTCTTCGACCACATTCGCCGTCCAGTCGCGCCCAATCCCAACTGCCGCACACATACATAAACGAGCTTCCCATGATCACTTCCGCCCGGGCTGTCCCAACGGGCATACGATGCCATCCATACTCTGTCCGCAGATGAGCTCAACTCCCTTGTGCCAATCACTTGACGCCATTCGCACCTTCCACACACCCACCTCGCTGTTTCTTACTATCCTTCACACACACCTCGCTCCTGCCCAATCACATCTTCCAGTCTGTCACACTCGGTGATGCCAATCCGTCCCAGTAACGAGGTCGCAATATCGTCGACCTCGCTATTGAGACAATGTAAACAAAGAGGTTTTTCACCACACCCTGTGATCCATGACTTGACCAACTGAGACCGTGAGCCGGATAACGTTGAAATGTTTATTCTTGAACTGCATCTTGAGATGTATTGAACACTTGCACAGCAGTCCCCCATCCCTGGACAGCGAGCCAGTCGTTGCACTCGGGTGTCAATCAAGTGAATGCAGTGTGTCAACGTGCCTTGTACAAAAACTTGGACCGGCTCTTGCGCCCCTGCCACTGCTCAAGCGTATCCAGATACTTGAGTGTGCCAGTCCAGAGTCTTAATATTCAGGTTGATGCATGTGAGCTGCCAAAATAGTCCAAATGGAACATATGACGATTTACGCCGAACAAACATGTTGTCCTGCACAGCGTTGTTCTCTAGTGTTGCGCACTACACCATCTATCCCTTACTATCTAAACGAACAGCTTAAAAATGCTACATCTACAAGCACCAGTGGTGGACTGGGCTCGTCTGTCTTCCAAGAGTTTCCAGAATGGGATGTGGATATGGTTATGACTTCAACGACAACAGCGTGTGGTGAATGATGAGCGAAAAGTTTGTTTACTCGTTGCTTTCACTCGCAGTCTGCCCTGCGTCATGGTGCAATGCGATACAAATTGCTACTGGGAAAGAAGCTTTACAGAGTGAGGCAATGGTAAGGTGTCGGATACATACCGACGCTTCTCATACAAAGCTATATTTGTAAAAGTCAGTAGTATACAGTGTACGTGAGCATTGCATTGCATCGCATCTAGTAAGCGCGCACACGAACGCACAAATACAGATGCACGCACTGGCGATTGATTCACAACGAGCGCAACTAGTCCACAACAACCATTTGATTGAAGCTCTCCGGGTGATTCTAGCAGCAACGCATCTGCAATGGTTACGACACTAAGCTGTTGGAAAGGACCTGCAAGCAAGTTTCAAACACAAGGCCACACCAGCAGCAGAAAGAAAAAGTACATTTGTAATGAAATGCCACCGATATATTGCCTCCATCTTGGTTTCAGTGTTAGTTTGTGTAGAGCTGCCGCTGTGGTGAATAAGAGCGTTCCGTGTTTCAACAAGCGTATTAAGAAATACATATGTGACTGTGAGCGACATGCGGTGGCATGTTGTTGCGTTACAGACGGTTAGATGATGATGTGAGGGAAGCAGCGATGCAAGAACTAGGCGCACATGTAACGCCAACAAAGATGCACACTGTGTTGCATTGAGAGTGCTGCGCGATGTTGGGGCGAGAGAGGAGGTCGACGTGGTGCAGACATCACACATCATTCCATTCAATTATATTCCACCAATACCCGTCAGGTGTATAGAAACTGTATGATTTCTCCCCAGACTCATCTCCCATCACTCCAGTAATCCCACTATCACCATTCCCACTCACGTTTCCATGGTACTCATGTACGTCACACATAGCGTAACCCGTCATCTTCTTAGGACCAGGATTGGACAAAGCAGTGGCGTCTTGGAGTCACCGGGACACCATCTGAGAGGTAGGAGTCTCCCCGACTGGTACTGTGACGAATGTGAACCACATCGGGGGTCATCGTAGTTGACTGTGTAGAGCTCATCGCCATCCCCTCGCTTAGTATCGAGCATAGCTTGTGAAATTCTAGGAAGCTTACTTGAATTAGATACATTTTTCAGTCCTAATGTTTGTCCATAAAGCTAGGCTCCTCTTCGGCAGTAGGCACGAGACCGAAATGGGTGAATTGACTCGTGAGAAAGCGAGCAGACGTATCAATCTTTCCGTAACTAGTGACATCGTAATCATATCGTTGAAATAACACGTGTGAGATTAATGGTGTGACCAGTAAAGATGCATGTACAAACGGATTGCAATGACAGTTGGAAGAACTGCCGGGTCGCTCGAATAGGCCTTCCAGGCTTGCAAAAAAGTGAGAACGGCACGCGCATTACGCAACGCCGCACGGTTGAGACAGGCGGGAAGATTGACATGCAAAATGGCCAGCATAAACAGGGAGGTCTGCAGAACAACGTGGACATTTTGTGCACAAAAGCGGTGCAAAAGCTGTGTCTCGGCGTGTCGAAACTCGAGCACGACCGCCGACATGACGTGAAAAATGTGCACGTGTTCCTCAGAGAAGACGCGACGGAGGTCGAGCCACCTAGAGTCGCGCAGTGACGATCACACATTTGCCATCGCAAAGTGGCACGCGTGCGCGAAGAAAAAGAGCCCGGAGGTGGTGAAGGGGGAGCGCGAGCGCGAGAAGCGGGATTCAAAAGGCGTCAATGCGCTGTGCATCATCGGTGAACATCAACCAATCGGTTTGGAAGCGACGATGCAGCGTGGTAGCGACGAACAGAAGCGCGTGTGGCGTCGCATTGGTGTCAATCAATTGCGTGCGTATGGACTGTGCGGATTGCCAACTACGCAAGGCGATGAGATAACGATCCGCTTGCGATACTTGTTTGCCACGGTCGAGTGTGGTCAATTGACCACACTAGCATTAATGCTACTTGCACATTGGCGAGAGTGAACTGATGATTGGTTGTCATGAATTGTGGTTGGCGGCTTGATCCATGAAATTTTTTGTTGGATATATTGTTGAAAGCGTGTGTTTTGTGGTGTGAGGCGTTTGGCAAAACTTGCAATCAGCCTTTCTGTGCGCCAGAAAAACCCATTTCCGAACAGCTGTCTCAACACACGTTCTGCTCGACAATTGGCTGTTTCGCATACCGGCGATGTTCACATTGTCAGCATCTCTCACACATGTACAAGTCGCAGGATTCAACATGGAGACGGCACCAGAGGAGATAACAGCTGTTTACGCTTTGGTTCACTCGGCGCATCGCGACTATGATCGCAAATAGCTCTCGAATTGAGAAAGTAATCAACTATGGAACACTCTTCCGTATCTGTTTCAGTTCCTTCACGGAAGCCTCAGTGATTAGCTCGAAAAGCTCTTTCTGCACCAATTTTGTGCATCGCTGCTCCCATTCGTGAACTCCTATTTATTCCCAACTTCCGTTCGGAAATTGAGGAATATGACGTCACATTCCTCAGCGATTGCAGGCCCTTCAGCACGATTCTAATTGTCATCGCACTAAAATCGATAGTGTCATCTCCTATCCCAACTGACATAAACACGATTCTATTCTCTATTGGCAGAATAGGCTTCACTGAGACTAGAAACCTCAATCCCATTCTAGGTCGGTCGATCTGCTATCCTCTTTCATTTATCCTCCCTCGTACTAACTTCGCTACCTACAAATATCTGTAAAGCTCGACCACAATTACTATCTTCGTATACCACACACCATTACACCATTCCAATATTTACCTTCACACCAACACTATGCTCCATATTTCCTCTCAAGTCCACTCCACGAGACAGTGTTGTGAACCAATACACGGTACTACCCGCAGACAATACAATTTGCTATCTACACTACTGTCTACAGATTTACCCAGACAGTGCAGTAATACAATACAATGCACTGCCTCAGACAGTAAAATGTACTGTCTGCACATACTGTCTGGCGGCAACACTTCCGGACAGTAAAATTTACTGTTCTGGACAGTAAATTTTACTGTTTTTGGTACTGTCCAGATTTCGTGCCAGTTTATTGCTGCAGCAGTATTCTGAAATTTCCAGACAGTAAATTTTACTGTCTCCGCGCACTGTCTTGGCCAGACAGTAATTTTTACTGTCTCAGACAGTAAATTTACTGTCTTTTTTCATTCCCAACACCGTAGTGCGTCCAATCTTTCGTTGGCGATCGTGCCTCCACCAACGTATGGTGTCGAAAACGAAAAGAGCGACGGCTCTAGCACGCATCGCGCCCCCCCCCAACGCAAGGGTGGACGTCCCGGCCACTCGTTGTGCCTTCGCTTCTCGTTCGTGCGGCTCGTCGCCTTCGTTTGTTGCATCGTGCAACATCGCGCACGCGTGCGCTTAGCCCGACGCTCGTGTGCGTTTTCGGGGGCCGTCGTGGCCTTTCACGTTGTTGCTCGTCGCACGCGTGCGAAGTATCGAGAGACGCTCTCTTCAGATACGTTCCGGCGGGGTTCCCACGTAGGGGTACGATACCCGACCCACTTCACGAGGAAGTCTAACGTTCCGTCATCGTTTACGCGATGGTTGAGTAGGTCGTCTACTACATACGCCGGACCGTCGCGGTTCTTGTCGAGGTCTGCCTCGGTGGCATCGTATGGCTCCGGCGGGGGCGCGTTCGCCGGCGTTGGCGCGTACGCAACGCGGTCCGAGTTGACACGTTCAACTACGTCTCCTCGTTGGATGACGAACGTTCGTACATCGTTACGTAGTACGCGGAACGGTCCCAACGCGTGGTTGCCGAGCTTCGTGCCCTTCGTGGTCCCGTCCGTCGGGTCGATGAATACGTATTCTCCCGCGCGGATACTTCGATTCGAGACACGGACTCGCTTGTCGAAATTTCGTTTATAACGTGCCTGAGCGGCCTTCAGCGTTCGATACGCGTTGTCCATCGTTGTGGCGAGCTCACGAACGTAAGTGGCTCGCCCTCCCCCGTCGGGTAGTTCGCGGTTCGTTACCGACGTGTGTAGCGCCAACGGTGGCGGTGGATTCGTGAGAATCAAATCGAAGGGCGTCGTGCCCGTGCTCGAATGCACATGCGTGTTGTACGCAAACGTTAACGCCGATGCGTATCGATCCCAGTCGTTCTGGTTTTCGTTCACGTAATTGCGCAGCATCGCCAGGATCGTCCTGTTGTAGCGCTCCACCTGCCCGTTCGTTTGGGGGTGGTACGTCGACGTAAAGACGTTCGTCACGCCGATTTCGTTGCAGACGCGCTGGAAAAACTTAGCAGCGAACTGCTTTCCGTTATCGCTTATGAGCGTCCGTGGGGGTCCATACGAGAAGACCCACGCGTTGACGAACGCGCTCGCCACGTTGGCGGAATCGATATTTCGTAGAGGTACGACTCTAGTCAGCTTCGTGAAGCGGTCCGTTATCACGAGGATAAATCGGTTACCACGCGTGGTCTTCGTAAGCGGACCTAGTATGTCGATACATAGGTCTCGCAACGGCTCCGTAGCCGGAAATAAACGTAACGGGTTCGTCCGTTTGCGAAGCTTCACGCGGTTCTTCGCACATCCAACGCAGTTTCGTACCGTTGCGTGGATGTCGGCGGCCATTGCGGGCCAGTAGTACGTCCTCCGTAGGGTATAGTACATACGCGTTTGCCCGGGATGTCCAGCGAGGACGTGGTGGTGCGTTAACTCCAGCAGCCGCGGCCGTAACGAAGCCGGCACAACGATTTGTGTACGTTCCTCATCGTGAGGGTTCCGGCGTCGGAGTAAGCCATCGTGGCCTTCGAAGAATGCAGCGTCCTGCGTCTCGGACTGTCGTGTCAGTATCGTTTGACAGAACGCGTCCTCGCGTTGAGCTTCGATAAGCTCGTCCCTCGTAATGGGAAGCTGAACGTCAGCTGGTGGCACGCGTGCCGAATCGTCTTCAGCAGCGCGCTGTTCGTCGAGGAAATCCGGTTCCTCGTCAAGAACGTCATCGAGCGACGCGTCGCGGTTGAACTCGAGGCCATCGCGGCCAGCCGTCGTGGCTGATGTTCGTTCATCACGAGTCTCGTTCGACGGGTCGTCTTGACCCCTGGCATTCGTTGCCTTTTTACGTGCGGACGTCGTTCGTCCTTGCCCATTTCGTGTGGGTTGTCGACGACTGCGAGTCGTCACGAGGACCGCGTCCCCGTACGATGGTACGTCATCGTCGACGGGTCGACCGTCGTCATACGTAGATATCACACGTGATAAAGCGTCAGGTACCTGGTGCACGCGCCCAGGCCTGTACGTGACTTCGAAATCGAATTCGGCAACGCGTAGCCTCCATCGTAGGAGTCGTCCGGACGCGTCCGTCAACGTCATCAGCCAACGTAAGGCTTCGTGATCCGTACGTACGGTAAATCGTTGACCCTCTACGTAGGGTCGGAGCGACGTTATCGCCCAAACGACAGAGTAGCACTCGCGCTCGGTCGCCGAATAACCACGTTCGGTTTCGTTAAGGGTCTTCGACCAGTACCCAATCGGCACCCATTCGTTGGGCTTGTCTTCGTTCTGCTGCTGGAGCAACGTAGCTCCCAGCTGATACGCCGACGCGTCGGTATCGATCATGAACGGACGTCCCGCCTTCGGAAGGTGCAATACTGGTGGCGACACCAGTATTGTCTTCAACGTTTCGAACGCATTCGTTTGCGCGTCCGTTGGGTTCGTCCAATCGGGGGAAGCGTCCTTCTTCAACATCGTGTTGAGTGGCCGAGCGATCTCGGCATACGCCTTTACGAAACGGCGGTAAACGTTGGTCGCGCCCAAAAACGATCGACATTGCGTCTTGTCGCGTGGGAACGTAGCCGTACGAAAGGCTTCCTTGTTCCGTGCTGCAACGTGCAGCTTCCCTGGGGTGATCACGTGCCCCAGGTAGTCAACTCGTGGTTGAAAGAACGAGCACTTCGTGAGCTTTAACGTTACTCCCGCTGCGCGTAGCAGGGAAAGCACCTGGTCAACGTGACCCAGGTGAGACTCGAGGTCTTTCGAAAAGACGATTACGTCGTCTAAGTAGACCAGGCACGATTGCCAACGTACTCCGGAGAGGATGATGTCCAACGTCCGCTGAAACGTAGCGGGGGCATTTCGTAGCCCGAATGGCATTCGCACGTAGCGATACGTTCCCATGAAAGACGTAAACGTTGTCTTATCACGGTCCTCGGCGGAGACGGGCACTTGCCAGTAACCGGCGTTACAGTCGAGTGTCGTGAAGATGGCGGCGTCGCCAAGCGAATCGAGGCAATCTTCCATACGAGGAAGCGGGTACGAATCAGCGACCGTTTTCGCGTTCAAACGCCTGTAGTCGACACAGAAGCGTAAGGATCCGTCCTTCTTCGGCACCAACACGATTGGTGACGCCCATTCGCTGGACGCGGGTTCGATAACCCCTTCGTTGAGCATTTTCGTGATCTGCTCCTCGGCTATCGTACGTAGAGCCGGACCCTGACGATAGGGCATTGAACGTATGGGCCGCGTGCCCGGTTCGAGTTCGATTCGATGCTCCGTAGCATTGATTTCGCCGAGGCGTCCGCTCGTCCACATTGACGAATGTGTAGCTAGCATCTCGTTGATGCGCTTCCGTAAATCCTCGTCGTTGAGGTGCGACAAATCGATTGTCGACTGCCAATCCGTGGCGGGGTCGTTCCCCTTTTCGTTGACCAACGGGTCTGGCGTTTCGTCGCCCAACCCGGTCGTATTTGTCCGCGTCGTCGCGTCGACTAGCGGTAGGTTCAAAACCTTCGCGAGGGCTTCGCCGCCCTCACGCTTGAGTGGGACGATTCCCAACGGGGAGCGTACCGCGTACGCAATCGTTGCGCCTTTCGGCAATTCGCGGTCCTTCTTCGTGAAGTTCGACACGATGATAGAGAACGTCTCTCTCGGTCCTACGTCGACCACTCCGTTGGCTATGCGCAGCCCATGCCGGAGTTGCACCGACGCTTTCGGTTCGAGGAACACGAGTCCGGTCGCATCCGTCGTCACGTTGACGGTCCGTTGCGACATCGCCGGTACACGCGTGTACTTCGTCAGGCGAACCGAGAACGAGAACGTTCGGCTCGGCCTATTCGAGGCCGCGTTACGCTCGCGGCGTTTCGGGGGCTCCACGTTTGGGTTCGTCTCTTCCCCCTCCTCGTACGGAGCCGTCGTATCACCCTCCGCGATAATGGGTATCGTATCCCCCCGATGGAGGTCGATTGTCTGCGCTCGACAGCGTATAGCATCGACATGCTTCGACATGAACGACGTGCCCATTATAACGGTAACAGCCAGCGTGTTGGCTACGAAGAATTTTACGCGGAACAGCGAGTTCCCTAACCTGACACGAAGCAGGATGGCGCCTTCGATAGGCAAACGTCGCCCGTTGGCGTCTCCGAGCTTCGGCAGCTCTTCGTCACGTATACAGCGGTCGACCCAGTCGCAGGGTAGTAAACTTGTTCGTATCAAGTTGTAGCCGCTGCACGTATCCATCGCGATGGTAATCGCCCTCATCACGTTGAGGTCTAGTCCGATCGTTCCGGACACGATATAATGCTTCGACGCAAGTAGGCACGTATGCCCGGCGAGGACCAACGGTTCGGTCCTGACCGGCGCGCGGTCTACGTCTTCGCTAGCGGTTCGTCGCTTCATCGTGTGAGCCCGTATGGCTTCTTTTGCGTCGACACGCTTCGTATAAGCCGCGTGCTTGGTTTTCTCGCGCTCGGAAGCGTCGTGCTTCCGGGTAGCGCGTCTCGCTCGTCTGCGAGGCTTCCTCTTCGTGCGAGGTTCGTTTGTCCCGTCGTACTTCGTTTCTTCCCCCACGTCGGGTGTCGTGTGACTCGAGTTGGCCTTCGCGGCCGTGAGCTTTACGTAACTCTCGTTCATCAGTGAGCCTGCGGAGGACCAATCATCGACGTCGGTCGTCCCCCTTTTACGTAAGGGTTCAGGCGATGTGGGTGGCTCGTGACCTACATCGCCTGGTCGTTTTCCGGCGCGGGGCCGTTCGACACGTCGTCGTCGTGAGCCCACGAAGCTCGTTCGTCATCGTGACTCGTTTCCACCTCGAGTGGTGTTTCGTCAGCGGAGGTCGTCACGTAGACTCCGCTGCGGCCATTACGCTGGCCATTTCGTTCGTTCGCCCACGGGCGGGGGTCACGTCGGTCATTACGAAAATCGCCGCGGCGCCTGTCGAAGGGCCTTCCCCCGTCACGATTGGGGTTTCGGAGTATCGTAGGCGGCGTGCCGTACCTCCGCGGGGTCACGTTCCCTCGCTCGCCAGGTCGTTCCTGGTTACGTTTAGCCATTCGTTGGCGGAAGTACTCAGCCTGACGTGGGTTGCTCTTCACGTGGAAGAGGTAGTACTTGTACGCGAAAAAGATCCGTTGATCTGGCGTCAGACGCGGACACGTAAACGTCGAGTGGCCATCTTCGCGGCATGACCAACACGACAGCGTCCAGTAATCATTCGGGATTACGGAGTGCGCCAATTGCGTCTGCTCGCTCGTGAGCTTCGGCACGTCCTCGCATGGACGGTTCAATCGAGCTTCGAGCTCGTCCGGCTTTTCGTTTGCCGTTTTCGCATCGTTGGGCGGCGGCCCGTTCGTAAAGAGTATCGCCTCTAGATTCTCGGCAACGTGAGCCGCAGCGAGCGATACGTCGTCATCGTCCCTCGCGGGGACGTTCGGGTTACCATCGTGGTAACTGGGCTCGCTAGCCCGTTCATTACGTAAGTACGCGGACTCATCGTAGTCCGCGAACTTCCTCGACTCGTGGTCGTAAATAGCCAACGTAGGCTTCACCGGAAACCGCACTTTCGGTTTCACGGCTGACGCGACAGCTGCCGTACGTGCACGGAAGGTCGTTCCTTCGGCCGTCGCCAATCGTCTCACAACGGTGAGGTCGTTCCTCTCTCGTTCGGGGAGTGACCGGAGTCGTTCCGTCACGGCTGCCCGCGTCGAGGGCAGTAAACCACGTACGTAGTGGTGAACGAGGAGTCGGTCCGTAAACACGTAGTTACACGCCCGCGTGGCGGTGTCGAGTCTATCAGCGTACTGATTCTCGTCCTCGTTAGGACTCTGCGTGATCATCGTGACCTTTTCGTAGGCCTCCTGCAGCACGTCGTCTTGCAGGTATCGTTTAATCAACGCGTTGATCACGTGAGGCCACGAGAACCTCTTCGTCGGATCAGTCGTGATCACACCAGTCGTACACTGGGAATCGTAGAACCGTCGGGCGTCCCCTTCGAGGAAGAAGTGCAGCGCACGTACTGCCACTCCCTCGCACACTCCGAGTGTGCTGAACCCATCACGTATTTGGGCGAGGAATCCGAGTAACGTAATCGGATTCCGGCCGGAGAACGGCTTTAACGTAGGGAAAAGTCCCTCCAGCTCACGTTTGAGCTTATGTACGCTTTGACTCTCGTTCACGTAGAGATGTTCACGTACATCGTTAAGTCGGTACATGCGGTACGACACCACGTTCGCAAATGCGTCGAGCATTGTCGTGTGCTCTGCCAACGCGTGGCAAACGGGTCCGAGGGCGTTCCCTGGTAAGCGTACCGCGTCGGCACGTTCGTTTTCGTGGACTCGCGTGTCCGTCGTGCCGAACGTACCCAGCCACGGAATGTACGTTTCACGTGGCGGGGGAGCTCTCGTATCGAATTGCGCAGCTCGTGCTGCGTCCGCCGACCGCGCGTGGTCTGGCGTATCGTTAAAACGCAATTGCCTTCGTGGCGTCTCGTTGGGGTTGGCGATGGCTCGTTGCACTGTCGCCCCCCTTCCGTGCGTTGTCGGGGTCGTCGGATCGGGTGTTGGTGGGTATCCTCCCGGAACGGCCGGGGAGGATTGCGAGTTATAGGCGCGCGAGCCTTCGTAATTCGGATCGCTTCCGCTCGGCGGAGCGGAACGTCCGGCGACGATTTCGTTGAATACTACGACAAAAGAGTCGAGTCTTCCCTCCACGGCGGAGAGGCGGTTTCGTAAGTCTTCGTTTTCCCGTTCGAGGGTCGCTGAGCGTTCACGTAACGCACGAGCTTCGCGCTCCGAGACTCCGAGTCTCTGCCTTACGGCTTCGTCGACGGCCGCGTCGCTCGCCCTTTCGATGTGACCTCGAAGGTCTTCGTACACTACACGTAGTGCCGTGGGAGTCACGTTCCCTTCGTTGAGCTGACCGCGCGTTGCGGGGTCCATACTCACGGACTCAAACGGGCTTACCGTACGTGGTAGCTGGCCGATCGCCTCGATATCCGGCGGGATAGATCGATCAGTCGCGAAGATCGCTTCTGCTGACAAGGCCACGTCGGCTTCGGCGTCCGCTGACGTTGGCAACGGTTGCCTGGGCGACGCGCTGGAATTCGACACAGCGTAATTCATAGACCGTCGTCTGTAGCGTAGCACGTAGCTTTTCGTTAACGTAAAAGAGCTCAACCTCGTTGGTTGTCGTTATGCTCGTAGCAACTTCTAGGTCGAGAGACCAGTGTGGAACGATAGTTCGTTAGACGTAGTAGCTGGTACGAGCCACGGACACGCTGTCCTTACGAAACGAAACGAGCAGTCCACCCGCTGGTGTTTTGACTGTATGTTAGGTAGAACGGTAGAGATAGGTTAGCGAGTAGACACGAGCGTCACGACGCAACAATCCACGCGAGGATTACGTTAGCAAACGAGGTGGTACGTCACCGGAGGCGCTCTCAACCAAGCCCGGAGGCACTACACGCAATCAGCCTTACGTGCGGCGATGGGTAGGGAGTACGCAGCTCGACGGAGACGAAGCCTCGCTAGGCAAAACGTAAACGTAAAACGTAGAAGTCAGTCGTAGACTAGAGCCGTTGCTCGATCGTTGTCTTGTCCCCTTTCCCTCCCGGCACGATGCCAATACCTATATAGCCACGATGGCATCGCTTTACAGTGTAAACACTGCTCGTAACGTCCCCGAATGGGAAAGGACCTTGTGGGTCACACGTAGGGACCCGTTGGTCCGTTGGCCGTTGCCAATACGTTCGTTGCACACGTGTGCCGGTTGCGCGCGCGCATGCGCCAGCAATGTTCGTGCATTGCTGTCGCCGGTCGTATCCGCCGAAATTCGAATTCCGCGGAAAACGTAAATATTTGCAATTTCGGAATTGCCACGTATACTACAATGATAATCTCTCGACACCTCATCGAACGATTCCATCCTTGACCTATGCATGTCAAATTCATATGATCTCTTCCTTGATCTTTCTCCACTTGAACTTGGTTGTGATGAGATTTGCATAAAATCAGGAGACAGAGACAAGCGTCTTTTTAAGCCAAAGTTTCCTTCATCATATCCTGTGTTGTCTATACCATCCACATCGATAGTTTTAGAAGTCAGACGAAGAAAAGTGTCATCTGGTTGCTTTGTGTCCAGCTTCGCAGCAGTAAACATAATGTATGCACGCTTAGATTCTGCTTTTAATTCTCCGTCTTCTGTGTAACTTAAAAATTGTGGGAACATTCCGGGGTCATTCTGACCAGATCTTTGCCAATTCTCTCTCGTTCTGCTGAAAGCTGCTCTTGCATCGCGGAAAACACTTTGCAGCTTTGCTGCAGAGCGAAAAATTTGCGGCATGGCAGTCGATTCAACGCCATCCACACGACCAGATAGGTTTAACCCCTTTGTCAACACAACAGTGTTGAATTGTCTTTGAACAACAACCCAGTATGAGTCCCTAGTTCTCCCAGCATCCAAATCCTTTCTTGTCATCTCCTCCTCTGTTTCCTTAATAACTGCAGCCTTTGCAATGCCATCATCTCGAATTATCAACATTAGACGAGCAAATTCGTCTAAGCTAAAACTTTTCTTTTGCATACCTTCTACATCGCATTCAGTGTGTTCCACAGTATGACCTTTCCTGTTCTTTTCTAGAGAAACTTCACCAACAGAGGCATTCCGGAACAACGAATTCGACCTTTTTTCCAACTTTTGAACCATTGTAGCACGTTCTTTTGAGTCTAGTAAATCTAGGAGCGAGTCTATTCCTGGACATGACCTCTGAAGCGAAGGTTTTAGTCTCACTCGGAGCTCGAAATCATCAACGCTAGGTGCGTACGGATTTCGTTTAATCTCTTCCAGAAGATTTGCACCTTCTTTGGATGATGCTACCAAGTTGAGCACAGATCTAGCAACCAAAACCTCCTTTCTCCCACTCACAGTCATGTTCAAATGCTTGTTTATATTTCGCAAATCGTTTTGTTTGCAAGATGTGAGAAATGAATACAGCCTATGGAGCTGAATTTCACCATTGCTGTTGACTTCTGGGCTTTTCTGCCCACCACTAAGACTGCTTTGAGGTTTTTTCAGTTCCGAATCACTGTCTTCACTATATGTTTTTTCTGCATTCGTACCAATCGATGTAGCTGTATTGGTTGGAATGTTCTCAAGTACGCAGTCTGTTGTGCTGGTGCGAAGTTTAGAGCACAGTGCATTTGGTACGAGAGACGCTGGTGTTTCCGGCTTGCTTCTTTGATTGTCGGGTCTTTTTTGTGCTTTTGGTGCGATTTGAATAGCGTCACATGTTCCCGGCTTTGAGACCAAAATCTTCGCTCCCTGTACTTCAGGTTCGTCGCCGTGTTCATTCTCTCTTCTTGAAACTTGCTTTTCACACATGACTATCAAGATAAGAATACTTCACTGCTGTCGAATTAGAATGCGGGGTGGAGTTCGGGGGGTTCCACAGGGTTGTGTGATGGAACGGCAAAGTGTTGGTGTGATGATCAAATGATAGACAGTCTGTATTTGTTCTGGGAGGTTCTTGGGGAGCCTGGGATACTGAAGAACACCTCGCACCGAGTCGGTTTTCTTCAGCTGGAACCAGTAGTGGCAGGACAAGTGGAGAGGTTCTGTAGTTTTCACACTTCATTATTTATCAAAACCACTACTCCATCGTAATATTATCTCCCAATGATATCCTTCTATTTCCTGCTTGCGTGCGAGCAAGCAAGCAGAATCGAGTTCGAAGAAAGGCCCTGAGCGCGGATGTTTCTACATGTTATGTGAGTGATCCAGAGTTTGAATGTCCAACTGTGTCCAAGTGCCGATATGATAAAACCTGGGTCCTCTTCGGCGGTGGCGGCGGCTCGCTGGCAAATTCCAAGTTTGCATACCAAAATATTTCCCAGGATTTCGTACACTATCCCAGTACACTGGAAGCAGAGTTTCATGTACGTACTGAATTCTAACAACACGAATCCACTCGCCCCGTGTTGGAATATCCATATCCCTCATCTCCTCCCTGGCCAATCGGCTCCGCTCCGTTGGGATATCCATATAACCAGGCAACATGCCAACTCTAGTGTCTGCGCAGGCACAACATTCATTATAGTCTAATACCCCGCGCTACCTCCCGGTCACGCCCAAATCAGTATGTGTAATATCCTCTGGCGAATAAAATCTAGTCACTGAGGCATCGTTACCCTTGACGATAACATCTACATCGTGTAATCTGTCCGTGGGCCCAACGTACACCTAAATACGTCGATTTCACACAAGACGCAATTACCTCGACAAGCCATTTCGTAGTTCCCATTCTTCTCAGTAATTTATATCAAGGTACTCTAATGCTTTCAAATTCTATCCATTTCCCGCACATTACCTCTCAAAGATACTCTCATTTACCAGATAAAATCAATTATAGATCTAGTGATGTTGATCGATAACCATCATCATCATTCACAGGAAAAGAACAATTTCGCTAAATTGGCAGACGTGTCCGACAGTTTCAGAAAGTTGGCTCCAGTCACACCGTCCATACCTTGACTGGAATGCCATTGGCGTTGGTTAATGTAATTCTGAATCCATAGAAATACCTTGAAAACGATACATCATCCCCACCTCGTACACTGATCTCCTCTGAGGAACCGTCCCGACATTCGAGCAAAACTTGCGCATCGTAGCTTGCAGACAAATTCCTGATGTTCACTTCAGTGGCGGAAGTCGGCCACGTTCCGTACGAAATGCTTGCATTTTGTACATTCAAATCATGCGGACCACCCATTTCGACAAATTATCCTTCTCCGTATCTTCTCTGGACTTTCACGATATCAGAATGAGTTGTGTCTTGAAGCGAAACTAGTCGATTAAATTGCAGCCATCTCTCTCCTATTAAATAGAGACGCCACCTATTAGATTCATTCTGTTGCGGGTTTCGGAATCCGAGTACCATGACACTGTCTGGTGCAATGATTTACAGTCTGGCGTCGTGTAGCGCGCTTCTTAATGTTTTACTTGATGTTTCGTCGACAGGGATCAGTGTGGATCTATACCATGAACTAATTTGGGTCAGATTGTTGTCTTATTCTAGCGCGGTGGATCCATTACAGAAGTATGTAGGGGAACTTTATTCTGGTCGGTGCCACCAACTTGGTGGATGACAAGAGAAACAGTAAGGAGCACGTGGTGCACTAAAATTAGTACCTCAAGGAATACATAGTTGGTTTCTGTGATGATTTATTCAAACATCATGGAACATTGATGAATTTACGCTTCACAGCAGCAGCTTTCATGATCTGAACAACGCAAATGGATATGGAAAAATTATGTCGACCAAGCAAGACGACGGTAATATATAGTCGTGTGAAAGGGTTGGGTGTCTCAAAAGGCGCACCAAATTTGATCTTATAGCGGTTCTCCTGATTTCTTGGTGAAGCTATTCTGGACGGGTACACGGAAAGTACTACTTGTCACATGATACCAGCATTAAAAATCGATGGTTTCACTCGTGATTGGCTCCAAAGAGAGGAATTAAGGTGAGAGTTGAGAAATGTAACAGAGAAGAGGAACTGCGATGCCTGGAAAAGAGCAGATGACACACCTGTTTATAACATGCCGAAGATTGCCGCATTATGGGAGTTCTAATAGTAAGTGTCTATCGCGCAAAGAGCGAAAAACAGATCTAGATGTGGACTGGCTTTCCTGTTTCTGGTGGGGACGTCGTTATGTATCGTCGTTTCTTGTCAGGAAAACAATGCCCCTCCCCAGCAGCGCGTAGGTCGCCTGGTTTGGAAAGTGGAGGAGAAACGCAGTGGAACAGAAATTTGTCAACAAGAGCTCTCGTGAGGAAGGCAGGGGCTGTCTAGTAGACGCGGACAATGCCTTACCATTTGTCAGAACATTGTTCGACCGTTGAAAAGGTGCCAGTTCGGCTCGTACACAGCTCTTTACGTAAACCTCCACGTGGACTTTAGCTCGGCCAATCAGCTGCGCGCTGAGTGCGAGGTCTCGAGAGTCCGATACATCTCGTGCGGTTTATCCGTTGGCAGTGACCCAACGAGTGCTGGTGACTTGGATAATTGTAATTAAATCTCTTTGTGTTATTTGGTAATTAAATGATGCATTGCTGTGAGGAGGCTAGATTTGTCAACACTGAGCATAGAACTGTTCTGTGTTGTTTCACTGAGTTTTCACAAACCCCTTTGATTTTGAAATAATTGAAAAGTACGAAATATACAACATTTCTTCAACTTATGATCGTTCGACACTTGGCGTCCGCCGATTGTTCTGTCTCGCTGCTCACCTGCATGTCCTCAGTAGAGGCACAACATCTGCGTCTCTTCTCATGCCGCCTTGCTACATCGGTCTTGCTTCCAGCCAAATGCAATCGTCTACGATCGTGTCGTCATCCTAACTATGCCCTTACTCCAGTTCTGAAATACCTCGATGTTTTGAGCAAGTGGTGCTCTAACAAAATGGTTTGCTTGACTGCGTTCACTGAATATTCTATCGGTTCCCATTCAGGTGGTATTGTAACCACAAAAGCGATATGCATCGCTTCGTATATTTTATATCAGAATATACTGCACGTTTACAGAACCATTAAAACACTGGCCGACACGAACACGATTGACGTCAATGTTTTCCCTCGCCAAACCATTTCGCCAATCGTCAACAAATTCCACAGTAATACACATTCTGCGTTGTCATGCCCTAAAGACTTCTCCTGCATCATGGAGTATTCTTTACTGATATTATCACTTGAGTCGCCAACAACGGTCGTGCTCTCCACTTTCATCTCATACTTGGCCATGTTTTCATTACATCACCACGAACTCTAGCTAGCTCAAAGAAAATATTGAAATAGACGATTTCTGGTGTTGCCATATGGGAATATATGGAAATTGCATGGAAATGTTTGTGGCGCATTTTGCTCAGCAGGCGGTGCCAGTACGGAGCCGAGTTTTGGCATACGTACGCCTGGGGGGAACTGGGTTACGATCTTACAGCGTAAATGTTAGCGCTAGAGAAGTAGAAGTTTTGCTCGAAAGTTTAATTGTGTGACGTAACCGCCTCGCTCCTAGTAACGCGCTGTGGTAAAAGACAGTTGTCCCCGAATCGAGATCCTAAAATGTTATGTAATGGTGTATTGAACTTGGTGCTGTGAAACTCGTCGCAACACCGAAACATTACCTTGATCTCATTTCGATTGTTACTGCACTGCTGTAGAAGCACTAGCCAGAATATACAGAGCAACGGTACGATTTGCAAAGGATTCCAAATTAATCGCAGATGCGTAATTGATTAATTGCTTGCAGCTAAGCTGAGGCCGCAGCTTTTCATCTGTCTTTGGCGTTCGCATGTTACTTCATCGAACGACAGCCATATGAGATTTGAGCGCAAAATCTCGCGCAGTGCAGCAGCATATCTCAGGATCTCGATTCGGGGACAACTGTCTTTTACCACAGCGCGTTACTAGGAGCGAGGCGGTTACGTCACACAATTAAACTTTCGAGCAAAACTTCTACTTCTCTAGCGCTAACATTTACGCTGTAAGATCGTAACCCAGTTCCCCCCAGGCGTACGTATGCCAAAACTCGGCTCCGTACTGGCACCGCCTGCTGAGCAAAACGCGCCACAAAAATTCCCATGCGATTTCCATATATTCCCATATGGCAACACCAGAAATCGTCTAATGACCCTGTTGTAATAATATTTACTGAAATTGCACGGCATATCGTTTTCGTCAAATACTTGTAACATTGCTTAACCGTTTCTCATTTTCAGCCCTCCATCAGCCTTTCGTCGCTACGTTGCAGTTGGAAACCTTGGAAGTTGCTCTTTTCACCATTTTCACTGAGCGTCGCTGAACTTCAAACCCAAAACCCTTTTCTATCTACCAATATCGCATAGATTATGTACTCCGCTGTCCAGTAAAAACTCTCATATCATATCACTTCAATTACATGTACATCCTTTGAGTGCCTTGTTGAAAAGAATTCTGGCCTACGTTTTCCTCGGATCATGCTTTTAGAATAACCTATATCATTAATGATTGCCATTCCCCGCACTGAGATGATCATCAATATTATGATGTGAAACTTTATCATTCTTCATCGGCTTTCAAAGCCTAGAATTCGTCCTTGACAACTTCACCTGCTGCCCTCATTGTTGCACCCAATAGATTGCAAACTCATAATTGTAAGCATGGACACGCACTTTCACTCACATTTGAGTGGTCTTGAACTCTGTACCGCGTAGTATAAAACCTAGAAAACATGGTCGTACCTTTCGTAGTCAAAACCATCGACAAGTTCCAGAGCTTCACCTGGACAAATATTCATCAAAACCATGAAGTACATCTACGTCGTACTTTTTATCATCCTGGTCAACTTGGCTTGTGTTCTTGCAGACTCGGAACAGTCGGAGTCTGAAAAGAATAATCTTCCAGCATTATCTCGTCAATTCAGGTGCCCGGAAGTCTGCAGAGTGGGAAGGCGTGGTGCTCGTCTCGCAAGGCGAGAATGCCGCAGACGAAGACCCCTTTGTTTTGTTCAGAGATGCTCGGCCCGAGTTGGCCGCCGACGTCTCCGTAGAGGTAGTATATGTGCTCGAAACATTCTGCCACCAGTTGGAAATGGTCCATTCATCGGGGGTACTTTCACGGCATTTCTTTCCTGTCAAGTTTCTGCAAATGCCTGTGCAACTAGTTTTGTCATTCAAGGCTTCGGATGTGCTTCTATTCGATTCACTGCAACTCGAAACTGTGTGTTCTTCATCTCCACTACTGGTTGCAGAGGTGGAGTTCCAAGGTTTGTCTTTGCAAATGCTCTCAGGACACTTCAACGCGTTCCTGGATTCAGATCTACGTTCGGAAGAACTCAGTTCTCTTTCTCTAGATTTGGAGTCTCGTCATTGACAATATTTTTCCAGCCTGCTGCAGCAGCGACTTTGCCAACATCTGGCCCTCCTACCGCTTCCCCATTACCTTCTCCAGCCATCACTACTCTACCGCCGACGACTACTCCATCGATAGGACCAACGTTAGCACCTACGCTATCTGCATCACCCTCTGATGATGGAATGGTAACCGCCATGCCCGTAGCGTCGTGATCTTTTTTGGATAACCATTTTAGTACATCTCTCTAGTTGTCTTTGTCTCCCTCTCTCCTACTCTAGCTGTGGTAGTGCTATCCATGTATCGTGTTGATGAGTAAATCATTTTGATGTTGGGCATCAGTTTTATTGATTCGATCTTGCAAAGATAAATTCATTTTTCTTTTGGTTGGACTGAATCTGTGATGTATCGCTTAGTTTTTCTCAATAGAGATGTAATGCGTTTGGTCGTATTCTAAAGCGTTTATGACAAAGGCAATACAATACCCTTGACCTCGAGATTCCCAATAAGGAAAACAAGATATATCAATCAAGCTGGATAGATTGTGGTGTTTGGAAGCACTGGACGCAGAAGAGTAATGTAAGACGGCTTAGCATATACACCTGGTATATAATGGGTTGCGAACGAAATGTCAGATGCTCACCCACCTTACAGAATGCGAGCTCAACTTACGCAAGGGCTGGTCTGTACGAAAACTAGGTTCTATTTGTCCACTTGTCAGAAGCAAGAATCCTCCGACAGAAGAGCCATCCATGAACACTTATCACCATTCTGTTGGCCACAATGTTGCGCAAGCACTCTCCATTGGCTACTTACTGTATACGCCCAATTACGGCGCGCCCGGAGAGCTTGACGAGGCGTCCTTGTTGAATGGACACATGGCTATCTGTCATGGCGTGACCTTCTGGTAACTACTGGACGCTTCTTCGCTATAGGCTGCCACTTGCGACTTGTGATGATTAGCATGCACGACCAGGGAAAGTGAGCGAGTCACTGTATGGTGGTGCGGGCCAACGTATCAAAGACAGGGTGTCCCAACGAAGCGTGCGAGGCCATTGGTGCGTCGTGTAGTGTAAACTCGGCTGCGAGCGACGCGAGATCTATCGTCGGGTGGAAGCTGCCGCGGAAGGGTTGGAAAACAATGAGTAGCTATTGATCAATTTTCAACCTTTTCTCTGAGAAATTATCACTCTTGTGACGATCGCGGTTCAATATACAGAAAACGTTTGTATGTTCACCGTCCTGCCATGCCGCTCAGGTTGTGACCTACCGCTGCAAGCGTTGAAATCCATCAGCGCAAAACCGTTCCGTTGTCCATCCGGTGAACCCCCGATTGGATTGGTAGCGTGTCCACGTGTCATGGTTTTACGCACATTACAACTGCACGAGGCGTGTTTTTCCTGTTAAATCTCGAGACATTACTGCTGACTGCGTGCGTCATCACGGATTTCCAGCAGTGAGTTGCTCTCACCGCCCATGCGTCGCGCCGACTATTGCAGAGCAAAGTGACGCAATGTAACGACGCAAGCTGGCAACTCTGTTGCCTTATCGTCACGACCAATAGGTCTGTGTAAACCTCGCCAAACAGACTGGCGAGCCATTACTCAATCCAAATTATCCCCCTACTTGGTCCAAATGACGCGATATCGAATGCCTATTTCAAACAGTTAAATCGTATGAAATCTGACCGCCTGGCCACCACATGGCTATAAATTCCACTGCCGTACACAAATCCACCTCTGCACCGCACCGCACCGTCCCGACCCTACCAACCGTCAATCACACACATCCCAAAACCAGTCCACTACACACGCCTCAATGACAACAACACGACCGGTATCCAACACGCCCCCGGAGCGCATCAAGCGTCTCTGCATCCTCTCCGACGGCTCGTGGGCAAGGTAAGCACTGCACCGCCATCGTTGCAACATCCGCGACGCACGCCGACACGCAACTCAACTGACCGCTCACAGTCCGCATGAGAAGACGCGTACCAACATAGTCCGTCTAGCCTCCGCGATAAAGTACGAAGGAAAGGGCCAGATTCAACAGGTGGTGCGTTACGACCCGGGTGTCGGCACCGCCGGTTCGCAGTTTGACCGTTTGAAAGGCGGTGTAGCCGGCGATGGAATCGACGCCAATATCATGGAACTGTACATGTTTCTCGCGCTCAACTACCATCCCGGCGACGAAATCTACCTCTTTGGTTTCTCGCGCGGCGCATACACCGTGCGCTCATTGGCCGGTATGATCCATGAGGCGGGACTGGTACATCGCGACCACATGATGTTTGTCGACGACGCGTACGATTTGTATCGTGACAACGTCGGCGCTGATAGTGATACCGCCGTGGCCTTTCGGAAGGAACATGGCGATCGCGTGCCCATTAAGATGCTCGCGTGTTTCGACACCGTGGGCTCGCTCGGTCTACCGTGGGAAAGCCCGCCGTTTGTGCCCGATTGGCATCGAGCGTACCGGTTTCATGACGTGAAACTGGGAACAGCTATCGAAAATGCTGTGCATGCCGTCAGTATCGACGAGGACCGTCGAGCCTTTCGACCGACATTGATGGAAGTGGCCGATGGTGATAACCAGGATAAGCTGTTGCAGCGCTACTTTCCAGGCGGACATGGTATTGGCGGCGGGAGTGCAGATGAGGAGGAAGAGAGATTGGCATATAATGCGCTGAGATTCGTCGTGGATGCTATTAAGAGTCGTACCAATTTAGAGTTGGATGAATCACTGATTCCGGACGGAGGTCATGTCGATGTCGAACCGGTTGAGAGATCACTGGCGTATAATGCGATTCGATTTCTGACCGGCGTTCATGTGAGAGATATTAGCTCGGTGGACTTGCTGCACGAGACGGCGGTGAAGAGATATGCGCGAGTGGAGAAATGGCGACCGGCTGCTCTGGCCAAGTTGCATGACCGATTGAAGAACTGAAAGAATTAGTGTGGTAGTAGATAATTGTAAACATTGTTGACATGCATGAGCTGAACCGCAACGTTCACATGTGCACTGTGATTTTTATTCGTTTTTCAGGTGGCCATTTACCACGTGTCTCTGATGGGTGACGAGAACAATTCATTCGGATACGCGGCCGTACACGTGTGCCAGCAGGGCCCACATCTTGAACAACTACCATGATCAGCGCGGTGATTGGACACAAGATCGGCATGGCATTGGCGACGTGTATTACGTGTACAACTGTACAGCGCTTGGCGTACAGCATTGAACTGACATGCACGCAAGCAAGTGTGTGCGTTCCGCAATGTCGTTTACCAAAACCTATGTACAAAATCAGCCCTTGTTCAACATGGACATCGTCATCATCATCAAGCCACGAAACAAGCCGACGACATACTTGCACAACAACACTTCATCGCTCCACGGCGGCACGCCATCCGTCCTCTTCCTCACCTGTCTCAAATCGGGGCCTCTGTACCAATAAAACACATAGGCCATGTCTCGGGTATCCAAAAGCTGCGAAATCTCTCTCTGATCCACATGCATTCTCACGCAGCATTTGCGGCCGCGCTTGAGCGCAGCCGCCTTGACGGGGCGGCGTTTCTCCACGCGCACGCGCTTCTTCACCACACGCTGCTCACACGCGTGGAGCACGGGGCGGTCGCGCACGACGCGACGCGCGACAAGGTCGAGGGCGTGGTAGCCGCGCTCGTGCACGCAAAAGGCGACGAGAGCGAGGGGGGGTTTGAACACGCCGATGGAGTTCCACAGGGCGTTTGCGGCGTCGTCAACGCTGCGCATGACGACGATAGCGCAGAAGGCGCGTCGACGCACGGCGGAGAGACGGACGACGAAGCGGGCGGCGGTGTAGCCGGTCGCGTGGCGGAATAGCTCGTGCAGACGGTGGGCATCGTGCAGCGCGGCGGTGATACCCTCGAGCACGAGCAACGGCACGTGAGCGATGCAAAGTACACAGACGGTTTGTTGCGATATGGCAGCGATTGGCGCGTGCTGATCGCAACAATGCACGGTGATTTGCGTCGTTTCAAGCGCAATTTGTACGGCATGCGCTGCGTGGTGACGACATGACATGGCGGTGGCGACGACGCATTGCCGGGGAGCTTGCGGCGCTCGCGGACGGATGATGTGTTGATGGGTCGAAGTTGCGTGACAGTGTGCTGCATTTTGTGCCGCGCGATGTGTCGGAGATGTGTTGCGTATGATTGGACTGGACGTTGTTTACAGATGGAATGCAATTGGATGCGATTGATGGCCACTTGTCGATCTGCAGTTGGTGAGCGCTCTGGGTCATGGACACGAGGCACGCGTGTAAGCATTACACGATACGATCGCTGGTAGGACATGCGGGGCAATATACGTGTACACGTAACAAAACAAGACAGACTGTCCAAATCGACGTGTCATTTCTCTAAACAGGCGATTTTGCGCAAAGCGAATATGCATCTGCTGATCGATTGGTCCAGAGCAGGACACGCGGGAGCAGCAGCAACGAGTCGTGGTAAAAACAAACTTGGCGACGAATACCAATACACGAGTAGCACACGACACAATGCGTGCAAAATGTCGTCGTCAACACACGCTATGGACCCGCCGCAACTACCGACACTGCCCATCGTGACGCAGCTGACGCAACTCGTCGAAGCGGCGTTGACGACGCGCAAGGGCGTGTCGTCGATGCACATGCTGCTCGACACGCCGATGAATCTATCGGCATGGGCGACCAAGCTCGCGGCGAGCTCGATCAGTACGACGGGACCGACGACAGGCGCCAATGTGCGACAGGTCGCGTCGCTCGCGCAGCTCGACTGCAAGTTTGACGTCGTGGTATCGTTGTTCGTCGCGACGACCATCGTCACCGACGAGCATGCCGCAGACTATTTCGACCGTCTCGCAACGCTCGCGTCGCCCGGCGCTCTCCTCCTCGTCGCCGACTGGCACGTCGCTTGTCGACAGGACCGTCTGCGCACCATCGGCTTGTGGAGCGCGTGCGTGCAGCGCGAGAGCGATGCGCGCTGGCTGGACAGGGTGTGGGGAGAACTGCGACCCAGGGATGAGGAATTGGTGCTGGAGTTTTTGCAATTGGCCGGGTTCAAGACGGTGACCAAGTTGTTTCAGTTGCTCGTTTATGGCGTGTGGATGGCGGAGAGGGGCGAGGACGACCCGTTTGAATATTGATTGGGGAGAAAAAATGAAATATTTTCAACATAGAATAAAAATGGGAAATTTAATTGGGACAAGTATTATCGCCAAGTTTCGTAATTGTATATAGTGACGCAAGTGTCGAGTCATCCAACTCGATATACCGGAAAGCGATCACAAGTCGCGATGTGACGTATGTTGCCTGCTAAAAGCCTCATGTCCCACGTACCGTTTGTATGATGCTCCCGCTCCATCCAAACCGACTATACACATGCAATAAAACCGGCATGCACACAAGACTCACTCATCCCCAAACATCCTTCCCAGCCACCGCTCCAGCCGACACTGTCCGCTGCTTAACGATCCCCGCTATCCAGCACCTGCTCGACCGCAGCTGACAACGCCAAATTCCCGAGCGCTTGTTGGCCACATCAGCAATGCACCGCAAACCGACACCGACACCGACACCCGCCCCCGACCCCAGGCGCCACTCGTGGTATCATCATGCGAGCAACCCACCCCCATCGCGCCGCCGCTTCCCCTCCCTACGCCAGCATGTCCGTCAAACAGCACCCCCGCTTCGCTTTCCTGCGCTTCGCCCCACGTCTCGTCTGCGAAATCCTCGCCGTCGCCGTCGTGTTCCGCTATCTCCAGCGTCCCCGTCCGCCGCACAACCCCCGCTGCTGCGGCCCCGGCTGTCGCCAGACCCTTTCCCAGGCCGCCGCACACTACGACGTAGCCTACTTTGAGTGGCAGACCAAGCTCGGGCTGGAGAAGGCGCAATCGAATGATTTCAACACTTTGTTTGCTGTGTCCCCGAATGATACCGTGGCCGACCTCGGCGCTGGCGGTGGGTACGTTTTCTTTCTTTCTTCTGCCTGCAAATTTGTACGCGCACTCCGCCCCCGTGACTAGCTCACTGACTCCAACGTCCTCTCTGTAGACATATTCTCGCAACACTCAACGCAAAGCGCAAGATTGCCGTGGAATTGAACGACTATGCGCGCAGCCAGATTAAGCGCAAGTATCCTGATATTGAATCGTTCCGCTTTGTGGAGGATTTGGCCGACCAGTCGGTGGACATTTTCTATTCTACTAGTGTCATAGAACATATTGAATGTCCGCTCACAGAATTGACCGAGCTCTATCGAAAGGTGCGCCCCGGCGGACGGTTCATTGTCGGTATCAAGAACGAGGGCGTCCAGTATCTGCGAGAGTATAGAACCGGTGACAAGGACATGCATCTGTACACATGGAATGCACTGTTGCTCGGCAATCTCGTCGCATCGGCCGGCTTTCGTGTGGAGAGGGTTCTACCGGAGAGGGACCGTGCGTCACAAACCGCTAAAACATGGAATGAATCGCATGTAGCTTCCTATCATGCTTTCATCTATCATTGGGTCTTTGCTGTCAAGGATTAACTCGTGTACGCCTATGCCTCGTCTAATGGTGCGATAAAATCTTCCAGATCGGCATAGTTATCATCCCCATCTTCACCGTGTAACCACTCATCAATGTGCCGATTTCTACTACGCACCCGTTGTTTCTTGCGCGGATATATCGCCGCGCGAACCTCTTCCTCGCCGTCTTCGACACTCGGTCCGTTGCGACGTTTTGCGCAGATGCGCAGCAACGAGGCGTGCAATTCTTTCACTGTCTCGTCGTTCGCACTTGCTGTTTGTAGATTTGCTATGGCAACCTCGACTGTTTCAATGTTACAGCCACGTCTAGATATCACGCCATTTTGTAAACTATCTACACATGCATTGGTGTAAAGCAATGTGACAATTGTCGGCAACATTTCCATCATCCGGCCAGCAACTTTCTTCTCAGATGCATCTCCAATCTGTCGTACCATCACTTGGGATATTTCGCACAACATGTGCACAATCTTCACGCCCTTTCGTCTCAACACCAACGGCCATCTTGGTTCATGTCTCGCAGCATAGTCGCTTTCGAAAAAGGCACAACACGTGCGTAAAACATTTGCAATAATTTCATTTTCAGCCAAAATATTTCCCGCTTCCTCTAAAATTTCACTCAGCATCGACTCGACATACGCCACGCAAACCGTCAATGCCACCACCGCCGCTTCGTTCGACTCGTTCAGACACAATCCTTTCACCGCATTTCCATCCATCGCATCCTCTTCCACGCGCGATCTCACGCATCCCTCATCCCCCACATCTGCATCCGCCCGCTCCCAATCGACAGCCTCGGCGATGATATCCTCGTCAAATTGCGAAACGTGCAATTGCCGCGATTCATCTCCGCAAAGCACATCGTCATTTCCGAGCCATTCGATCACATCACACGCAAATCGCACGCCGTCGTCCCGCTCGCATGTCTTGAAAACCAACCCGACCATCGGCCTGAGCACTCTCGAATGCGCGATACAATACTCACGTAACAGACCCAGCATACTGTCTTTCACAATGCTGCGTACCGCCATTCCCTCATCCCCATCGTTATCGCGGTCCAGCAGACAGCTCATAACCTCCAGATAGGCTATTGTGAGCCGTGTTGTCAAACTATTCTCAAATTCAATGCGAAGCAGACGTGTTAGATCCTGCATCACACAAACATGCATATCATCTGCTTCTGAGGCTTCAGGTTGGCTTCCGCGACGAGATTCACGTGCCATCATGTGTTGCACGACCTTCCATGCGTTGATTGACGCGTCTGTTGTCACGATTTTCACGACGAGTTGCAGCGCGCATTGGCGTATCGACAAACGCAAACTTGTGCTTGTCTTGCGCAGATGCGATTCGACGAGCGCTTCTTTCGCTTCATTGTCCGCAACTAGACGATGCATCGATTCGGGAAACGCCTCCTGCAGACGATCATCAATTGTGCGATTGTCATCGCTCACCATTTTGTCTGTACGGTCACGAGCACTTGTCAAGGTTGAATTAACGGCGCTATCTACAAGCGGACAACTCGAGATGAAACATGCGATAATGACATCGATACTTTTCACAATGTCGGCGACGGTAGCTGCGCGTGTGTCATTCCTTTCATTCACGGTGAAACAGGATAGTACAACGTGCAAGAGTTCAGATCGAACCACAACGGTCGCCAAATTCTCCTCACATTGTTCCAATTTGCGCAAAATCGAAAGCAACGATTCGATGCCGTTCACACCGCCGTCCACCCGGCTCTGAAGTTTGACGCCTTCCAAACCAGACAGTGCAACTTCGCGAGACGTCATGGTTTGAAGCAATTGTTCGCCAATTTCAGTGGGTGCGATACCCCGTGACTCGGATTGTCGTGTTTGTTTGTGCTTGGGAAGCAGATAGTCGCGCAGAATGAGTGTAAAAGCGTATGGCGTCACAAAGTCGCTCAGTGAATCGATTTGAATGCTGATTACGGTTTCGAACAATGTGCTCAGAAATGCGATACGTGAGCACACAGATGCGTCGCACATCTCGTGCAGACTGCATGCATCGCGTACGGCTCCGTTAGAGTCGGACAGGTAGGAGATTAGATTGCACAGAAATGCGTCTGCCTTTTTGTTTCTGACTCGTAGTTGCGAACAGAAGTGCAACAGTAGCGGATATGGATCACGCGGCTGTGTTTCGGCATGGAATTCGTGAAGACATTTGGTGAAATTCATCCTAGCCTCACTCGAAGGTTGCGATGGGTCATGTTCCGTGCCCATGATCCAAATGCGCTCCAAAACGCAATCGAACAATCGCGTGACACGCGCCGAAAACGATGCAGCTGGTTTGGCCAGATGGAGCAGCAATGATATCAAATGAGACCTGACGTACATATCCGACGCCTTTATCATCATTGTCAACGTATCACACACCTCTGCAACGGTATCATCCGGCACGTTGCGCTGTGCAATGACAGTGAGAAAAGCTGAACACGCGACGCGTTGTAATTTGCGTGAGCGTGAAGTGGAGATTTTGCGAAGAAAGAGCATGAGATCGTCATGTAAACTCGGGGTCATAACCGCTACGGGAACAATCGCGTTAACGATACGACAATCCACATGCGGTGACATGAATTGTACAAAGCCGAACCAATTTGTCAGCGCCGACTTGAACTCCATTAAAATATAAACCGACGACGCATCATCCGTCAATGCTTGAAACAACAACGCAAAAGATTCTAGTACATAGCTCGGCGGCGCCGATGCCGATATGGCAGCAAGAATCGACTCGAGAATTCGCTCGCGACACGGCGCAATCCAGACGAAGACCTGGACCAACAATTTCTGCGCGGCGCCTCGAAGACGAGTATCGGTCGTCCACATTTGACTCTCCAGAAAATCAGCGATACAATCACTGCGACACGCCATTTCCGCAAGTGTTATACATCGAATCCAAACGGCTTGTCGCACGTCACTGCAGGCCGACGACGACGCTGACGCGACGACGCCCGTCTGGTATGCAACGGAATCAGCTGCGTCATTTCGTAACAAACGACGTAATATGTCATGCACATCGGTTCGATCTTTCTCACACGACGCCGATCGAAGCAGTGTGAACAACATCGCTAAATGACAATGGCCCATTTTGACGCGACGAGATATCGCTGTCTGCATCGCTGATAAAACACGCATACAGATCTGCGCATATTCGGCATGCAAAACTTCCAAAACCGGTAGCAACGCTTCGCATGATTCCACGCGTCCGAAAACATCCACCACCAATCCAGCAAACCATCCCACGCGTTCACTACCGCTCTTCTCCGTCGCCAAACCGGCCAGAACGGCGCGTAGAAAGCGCGGCAATTGTTCAGATGTCAACTCCGATACCACTGCGGACACCCAATTTCGAAACCTGCGATCATCATCATCGACAAAACACGCGCCACCTTCCAGAGCTGCAACCACAACCTCCGCGCTACATCCGCTCGTGCTCGCACTACAAACGCGCCACACAGAGCGCCAGACGCGACGCGACAGACGATGTGCGCGCGTTCCGCCAATATCCAGCGCGCTGCGCGCCAGATGGATGAGAACGGACGCGTGTTGAACGGCGTGTCGTGCCGCAGCATCCGCGTACACGATGGACGCGCAGCGTGCTATGTCGGACACGCGTGCATAACGTGTCAATAGTTCATCGCGAGCTTGGCGACGTAATTGTAATTCAAGTTCCGTGTGTAGATCGGTGTGCGAGAGACGAGCGACTGCTACGAGCAATTGTGGACGCGACGATGCTGTTTGGAAATGCGCTTGAAGATGGGCGTGCGCCTGTCGTCGTGACAGAGCTGACAATTGAACATTGAGAGGGTGTTCGGTAGTTGATGGCATTGTGATCAAGCCACGACCAGGCAGGGTATGTCGCGGATTGGGATCAATTTATTTGGCGGGAATTTATGATGCCGCAATTTTCAACTGTTTTTGGGTTTCAGGAAGGCTGATCTTACGGAGGTGAAGGGGTGATGTACCCTTAGCACCAGAACACTTGAACTTACGTTCCAGACGGAATGGACTCTTAGGGCCTTTCCATAGGTTTTGCACGAAAACGTGCATGAACGTCAACGAGCTTGAACGCTCATAATTTGGCCAGTTATGCGGTCTCTTTAATAATAAACGTCGTAAGCAATATATTGATCGTGAACGTATGAGAACGTAAGGCGAAAGACACTTGGCGTTGAGTGGGAGGGTGGTCACTGCAAGTTCTCTCCGCGGTGATGTCAGTATCCTGTGCAACAAAACAGCATGTGTGGATGTAGTTGCAGGATACTGAAAACAAACAGTATGGCAACTGTATCCATGTATGGTACAGTAGAAAAAGATGAGATAAACATTGCTGCCGATGAACTGCACATACTATGGTCAATGTTCCGTTGTTGGTACTAAACCAGGCTTTCGTCCGACACTCAGGCACATCATGGAGCTTTCCCAGACAAGTTTGATATTATCAGAAAATGAATTCGAAGATAATGGCGAAGACGATATTCTCTTCCTTCGTTTCTTGTGGTACGGGCTTCAACACCGACGGGCATGGAGTGCAGCAAATTCACGAAATATTCAAAGGACGACTGGCAAACTACCGCGCTTCCGAATACTTTCTTTCCAATATGTAACAAGTATGCTGAATGAGAGAGAGTTCTGCACAACATTCCGAGTCTCCCGTACTAGTTTTCAAAACCTTTTGAGTATGGTGGAAGAGTATCAGAATGATGGAGAAACGGAAAAATGTATGGCTTACTACGAAGTACCCTTGGATATATGTTTGGCTATTACACTTCGTATGTTAGCAGGAGGAAGCTACTTGGATTTAAAACTGTGCTACCGGATTGGAAAGAGTGCAGTTAACAAGCTATTACACAAAATGTGTGAGCAGCTGATGGAAGTTCTTCCCCTTGAAGGGCTTCCTGGAGATATAAAAGAGCTGGAAACACTATCGTATAACTTCAAAGCGTCACGAAGAAAAGTGAACCCATTGACGGGCTGTGTCGGTGCATTACATGGCATCTCCGTGAAAATAGCTAAGCCACACGTGGAAGAACGTCCAGCAGCCTACTATTTTAGGAAAGGATACTACGCATTGCCAGTGCAGGCATTAGTGGATGCAGATTACCGTTTCAGATCATATTCTGCTCGCTGTGTGGGGTCAACCCACGACGCTCTAGCTCACTCCGTGTCTGGACTTGCAGAACACATACAGAATGGCGGGATACCAATGGAATTCTGGATATGTGGTGACGAAGCGTAACTTTGTAGCGAATGGCTTATAACACCATATCCCAAATCACAAAGCGGTGAAAAGGAAGAGAATTTCAACTACTTCTTATCTTCAAACAGGGTGCACGTAGAACAAGCGTTTGGAAATTTAACAGCTCGATGGAGAGTGCTCAAGTCTGGATTGGAGTTTTCTCTACAAAGAAACTCTCGAATTATATGCTTATGCATGAAGCTTCAGAACTTCTGCATTGATAATTATGATAGAGTAGCGCATCATAATGAGAGGACGGTTTCAGAGCTTGCGATGCTCTCTGCGGAAATTGATCTCAGGAAATATGAATGTAGAACACTAGAACAAGATCAGATGGGTGTAGGGCAGTCGAGGCCAGGGAGTTCAAGGGTTGCTTTGGCGAAAAGAGATTTGCTCAGAGATCTCGTCTGGGCTAGTGGCTGTAGACGTCCAGAAGAATTCATCGAATCTATTGTTGACAGCGGATAAATGGAGTAAACGTCCTCAGATCCTTTTAAAGAAATCTTACCAACTGGGTGATAGCATTGATGGAATAAATTTGATACAAACATGGTTTCTAAAAGCGATTGATATGAATGAACTATATGCTTTCAACTTTAGAACAGACGAGAAGGACATTACATCGTAACAAAGTAGAGAATCATAAACCTTTCTAACCTATTTTTCTGCTTCTGACATCATTTGGAAGTATCTTTCTTCCATGTTGTCGAAATGTCTTTGTGCCGCGGCAACGAACCTCGCATTGCCAGACTCTTTAGCTCTTTCGAGAGTTATAGCTGCCTTTGCTACAAGAGACATTATTTTGGCTTCCTGTTCTGCTGCAGTTACCATGCCGCTCAATTCATTGTATCCCCCACTCGTACTACGTTCATTTGAACTTCGCACGTTTTCATCGGCTTTTTTGGCACCTTGTAGCTGCATAATTCTCAAATCGGTGAGCTCCACCATTTTGTTACATGTTTTTTCAAATTGCTCACCACCACTCCCAACTTCAGCATCTACGCTGCGCCGTTTGTGTTTTAACATAGAGTTTTGTGGTGAATCACATAATGTTCTCTTATTTGTCTTAGTACGCTCACCATTTGTACCACATGCGGCAGATCCACACTCGTCGTATCCGATTTCATCGTTTCCTTTCGTGTCTATTGTATTACATACTAGACGGAGGAATGAGTCATCTGCGCTTTGTGATCCTAGTCTAGCAACTGTGAAAATTATATACGCGCGCTTACCACCTGCAGATAATTCTCCATTTTCAAGACGACGCAAGAAGTTTGGGAAGCATTGCGGCTCATTCTGGCCAGATTGCTGCCATCGCTTCATTGGGGCCGTGAATGCTGAACGCCCATCAAGAAAGGCGTCTTTGAGTTTGGAAGCTTCTCGATACGATTTAGGTTTGAGGTCCGCCTCCAGTCCGTCTATTCTTCCTCTGAAATCTTCTTTGGCTGCTATTTCATCGTTATTAAACTGGCTCTCGAATACTTCCCAGAACGAGTCTCTGGAAATTTTTCGGTCTAGCTGGTTCCTATTCAGTGTGCTTTCTGTAGCTTGCATCACTGCAGCACGTGTTTTTTGGTCATCTCGCAAGATTACCATCAGTCTGGCAAACTCATGCAGAGTAAAAGGGCTACTGTCATTCTTTCCTTGCACATTCTTTGTTGAAGACAGAGGAGATATATCAATTATCTCATTAGATTCATGATCACTCAACCAACCATACTTGTCTCCGTTACCCTTTCTTTTCTTCCAAGCCTTTCGGAGCTGATGGGCTTCGGGACCACTGAGCACTTCAAGCATCTCTTCCATTGATGGTGCTCTGAATACAATCTCAGGACACTTGTTAATGTTCTTCAAGAACCGATTGGTGTCCCTGCACTCGGTATTTTCCGATAGAATGTCCGATAGAGACTTTCCAGACGTATGCAGAAGGTAGATCTTTATCATGGCTCTTGCGATGAGCACATTTTTGACACCTCCAACTCGCATGTTCCATCCTCTGTTGATATCGCGCAGTTCACGATGAGTACACTCACACAAATACGAATACAATATGTCTAAACTGTCTGTGGGGTCGCCGAATGGTTCCGAACCTTTCAGATATCTGGGATTGACTGAGATTGAAATGGAATCATTACGGACTTCGTTTTGTCCATCTGTACCATTTTCAATAACGTCACGAATATCCATTACAAGACTGGATGTGGAGAAGGGCAATGACGAACTAATAGAACAGAAACAGGAAAGATGGTCCTCTGTGTGATGTTTACATGGCATTGTTTTCTTATTTTGTTGCAGTTGGCCAATGCTTTGCTAGGACGCAACCAATGTTGGTCTACAGAGGCACGTAACCTGCGAAATTCACTAGGTTAGGCCAGTTTTGCTGGTATCGAGTGTCGTACCGCCTGGCGGTCCTCCCAATCTGAGCGTGTCACTTCCCTATTGGGTACCCACTTAAGGGATGTGCCAATCACAAGGCACCAGCCAACTGGGCGTGTTTCCTGTAATTGGGACAAGCGCAAGGCTGAAAATACCCCACTCGGGCCTATCGGCCCCGGCCAAGACCCCACAAGGGGCAAATTTTAACTTAGGGTGATCAGCCATACATTACAATGTAAGCCTATTGGCAATGACCTCGCGGGTAGGCGGACGCCAGTAACTGGGTTCTGATTGGTCACTAACTGGATATTTATTCCTAACCACTAACCCTAGCTTACAGTAGATTTAGTATAAAACTGCCACTGGAATAGCCAGTAGGCACGGTTTCTAGAGTAACGTAAACTCAAGTGGAATTACGACCCATTGGAACAGTGTTTGCATACCTAGTGTTTAACCCTCTCAGGGACAACCTTAGGGTTAGCTAACAGCTCGACGGATTACGTCACTCGCTCCATCTATACGCACCTAGCGTGATCATTCCTATTCGCCTAACCCCTTCCGGGTAGCGACCCGTTCTCTCATACGGACTACGTCTGTGTTCTCGGAAATGGACGCGGACGTCCACAACCTCTAGTACACCTAGTATTACTAGGCGGACGTCCATGTTCTCCAGTATTTTTGGATGTCCGCCTAGAACCGGACGTCCATGCGGTCTAGTACGTCTAGTATTACTAGGGCGACATTCATTGTTTCTAGTACCACGGATGTCCCCCTCGGGATGGACTTCCGCCATGTCTATGTCCACCTAGGACGGGCGCCGGTTCAGAAATTCAAAAATTTCGAGCCCAGAAATTTCTGCCGCCGTGCTCGACATGGATGTCCGCATCCATCACGGCGACCACTCTATTTTTCCTTGTCGGTCGACTCCAATTTCGTCTTTAATTTTTTCATCCTCTCGCTCACACCCCCTTCCAGTTGGTGCTCACCTCCCCCGTACTGTACCTCAAACACCCCCAATACCACTCTAGCACGCATTTTCAGCTACCTATCCCCGCTTCCACGGTGCACACCTCCATTCCATACCTACTTTTCTGCTCTACCGTACAGATTTCGTATAACCAGTCCTCATACTACCTCAGAATAGGGAAAAACACCCCCTATCTCCTCGACCATGCTCTCCCCCATCACCTTTGAAACGTATTGTTCTTCAATACCCTCTCTCCTCTACCTTCAACCCATCTCCTTCGCCCTCTCCACAAACTTCCCCTACAGCTTACTCTTCCAGAACCTCTCACTCCCATCCCGTACCCGACCTGCTCCACCCCTCCCTCCCTCACCTGCTACATGCCCCCACGCCATCCGCATCTTCGATACCGTATACACCACCACCACCACCACCGGCCCACGCTCCCGCTCCCCCGCCGTCTCCCCAGAAACCTCCCCGCTCTGAACCACATATCAACCTTCCACTTCGCACCCATCCTCCCACTCCCCTCCCTCCCCAAATACAATAACCCCCTTCTTCTCCATCACATCCCCACTCACCACAGCCAGAACAGACGCCACCCCCTCCCCCTCTTTCTCCTCACTTTCCTAAAACCCCCTCCTCTCGACGACTTCAACCGCACCCTCCTACGGTCCCACCTAAACACCTCCTCCGCCCTCACTACCCCAACACCCCGCAGCGTCTCCCCAATCCCCATAATATGCTTGTCGGCACTCCTCTCCGAATCACACTCCATTCTAAACCCGCACTCCGTACATTTCCACCTCCCCCTGTACCATCCCAAGATTCCATCCCTCCACAGAACACATCCTCATACCACAGAAGAATTTTCTTCCTCTCATACCCATCCTTAAAACCTCCATCTGCTCCATGTAAATTTCGATGTAAATATTTTCTCCACTATGCAATCTCAAACATGTATGAGCCTATGACTTTCCGCTTTGTCAACCCTGAATATTGGTACTCATGTATTCATAAAATAGGGCCACCCACATCCCTATCCCGTTCTGCAAGCTTTACAAACCACTAGACGCATACTCCACAACTATACAACAAACACTACTCGCTATTTCAGACGACGCGGTACACAAGTAGCGTAGTCTCAACCTTCCGTGCAGCCTTCCCTGATGCGTACAAGTGCGAAACACGTCTAGACTACTACTACTACTACTACGATATAGTATATCAGAAGTGACTGCGGGAATTTTCGGCAGAGGAGATGCTGGGCCACCAAATTGATTTTTCGGAAATTTTAGAATTTCTGGGCTGGCCAGCAGTGCAATCGAGCTGGACATCCACCGGACGTCCATTTCAGGTTGGTCGTGAGAGAGTGGGGCGGGACCATGATGGAACAAGGACCAAGACCTGTCCCTGGCGTATTGAGCCTGAAATCGACCCTTCGTGAGACGCGATTTTGGCTTACAGTTGGTGCTAATAGAAGCCAGTGATAGCCCCGATCGGGGCGGCGGCCGGTTCCGGCTTACAGTTGGTGCTTACAGACGCCAGTGATAGCCCCCGATCGGGGCCGGCGGTCGGTTCCTGGGGCCGTTGTGGCCAAATTAGACACCCTGATTTGAATTAAAATTTGGGCTATTCTCAAAAACATGCACATGTGAACATGTTTTTGAGATGGGGGTGTGCCGTACGGCACAATCAACCGCCCAAATCGATGTTTTTTGCAATATGTTTTGTGCCCGAAATATTACAATTTCTGGGCTGGCCAGCAATGCATCTGAGCTGGACATCCACCGGACGTCCATTTCAGGTTGATCGTGTATCGTGCACGTCCACCCATTACCGGAAGCAAGTAGGCGATGAAGCACGTACAAACCCAATTGTTCTGCTATTTCTAGCATAGACCATCGAGTCTAGAGATGTGAGGGAATCGTCCTGGAAATCATGCTCCAACCCACGAGGGAATGGACAATCTAGTTTGAAAGCATGGAACGGAAGTACATTATAGTAGGTTCATAGATTGAAAGTGATAAAGGAGATGATTATATTCTCGATAATTGTTTCCTAAAGTAGTTGTTGTTAAGCTATCTAGCCGTCGGAAAACTGTTCTTCCTCTTCGTCCCACTATATTCAGGATCTCCCGGCAGAACAGGCGTTACCGGCAACTGTGGAGCTGAATAGCTCAAGACTACTAGTTCATCGTGTGTGAGGGCTCTCCTCTTGCGAGGTGCTGTCGTCTTCATCCGCATCATTCCGAGCTGCCCTGTCTTCGGCCTACGATCTTTCTTGACCGGGATGGGAACAACTGTCTTGTGGCGAACATTGACAGGTGCCGGTTGACTTTGCCTGGCAGACCGGCGCGGAGCATTGGGGATTACTTCTTCTTCGAATCCCAACCGCCTGATGAAACCAAACGAAACATTGTCGGGAATCGGATACGACGCATTCCTGAAATACGTGTGATACCTCGTTGTCGTGTGTGACACAACTCTGTCGACATGCCCTGCCCCGGCATGTTGTACATGGCCGTGACCGATGAAGACTGAACGTGGCGGAACGATTACCTTCTTCAGCTTCATCGTCTTGGCGTACATATCTAATTCCAGCGCTTTGGAAAAGACGTACTTGTGGGACCCTGGACACACCCAGATAGGGAATGGGTCATCTCCGTTGGCAATAACAAAGTAACCCGGAAGTTGATCTTTGCGGCCGCGAGGAGGAACAGGGAAATCATTGTGTGGGACCTGCCGAGGACACCCCTTTCCCGTTATCAAAAACCGTCCCCCAGATGCCGGCATGACAAGTTTTTCTCCCGGTAAACCGCACTCCTCCAGCCCTATCAGCCGGACAAGGATTCCCAACCACACATCCAGCAGGGCTCGCCGCGTCACAAACTTGAACCGGTCGATATGCGTCTCATCGTTCTCGGCATAGTCAACCAGGCAGTGGCGCGTAGACGTGAAGCGAGCCCTCCCCTCATTCCGGTTCTTCTCATCTGTTTCATCGTCCCCAGTATTGACAATGGGACTCCACAGCTGCCGGTTCCCAGGGTCCTTGTGCACCTCCTCCCCCTCCCATGTTCCCAAGAAGTACCGAAACAATTCCTGGTTAGGAATTTCTTCCATGAGACCCAAGTCAAATGGGAACTTGTCCGACGCATCGAGGTAGCTTACATCCGCGAAATTGTGCATCACCGTATACCCTCGCTCGTTGATTTCCGTTCGGCAATTGTGGAAGTACGCCATACCAGTGCCGGCCTCATACGAATCCTTCCAGCTTGTAGACATTCGCGCAACCTGGGCGAAGTCCAGCCTCGAGGGTAGAAACGTCGATGTAGGCTCACACATCGCCTTGGCAGCCATCTTCCACGCTGCGAAAAACATCGGATAGATGGTGTCGATCTCGAAAACAAGATGACGAGCCCGATGTTGTTCCGGAATATGCAGCCCCTCAAACACAGGGTCCATCGCCACTTGCTTCAAATACCTCACCTCTCTGCCCTCCTCATCGATTTCCACACTCTCCAATAACAACCTGAGCTCAATCGGGGGCAGACAGCCAACCCTCACCGATGCGATGACGTCCGCGGGACGCTGCGCCAGATGATGCCCTTCGGCTCGGTCTTTGACTTCGAAATCGTCGGGAAGAGATGGCATACGATCGTCGAACAGGAGGTCGTGTTCAGAAGGAGAGTCACGAACGATGTAACCGTCTTCATCGACTTCGACTCCTTCCGGAACAGTGAGTGTAATTGTCACTTCGCGGACCCCCTTGCTTTTGACATGGCCCTCGTCTGCACTGTTGTTTTCTTCCTCGTCCGAAACGTTATGGACAGATTCTTGGTTGGAAGGAGTCGCACCAGCACGTTGGTTATCTTGGGGGACAATTTCCAACGGCAGAAACGGGGGAACGGGCGGAGTCTTCGTCAACCTCATCACCGGAAGCAGTGGCTTGTTGTTGATCGGTGGGTTTATCAACAACGGCCTGCTCTTCTTCCCCGGCGGATTGTTGTACCACAACCGGCTCTTCTTCCTCGAGGCGTGTGCTCCCCGTCGAGCGAAGTCGCTGTGAACGGCGGCGGATGCCATGCGAAGCAGGCTCATGTTCGACATTCCGCTGCTTCTTGTGAGTGAGTCTCACATTGGCAGCAGAAGGGCGGCGTTTGCGTCGAGCCTTAGTCTTCTTCTTCAATGTCGGATTGAAAAACTCTTTCAAGTTCGTTTCCAAATCCTGTAAACGCGTGGTTCTCCGTCGCATTCGAACCTCACTGCTCCGGTCGTCCCCTCTATACATTGCAATGGCATTGGTGAGATGCCATTGCAACTCCTTCGGCTGCTTAACCGACCCAATTGCCATCTCTGTGCTCAGAAATGACTTGCGCATAATACTCTTTGGGCGCCCATACGCAGCGTACAGAGAATTTGCTATTGCAGTCACGCGACGGACGTATGTATAGAAGTCGTTCACGTCAAAGCGTCCATCCGGACGTCCACCATGAGCAGGGTTCAAGTACTCCGAAAGACCACGCAAGACGAAGACAAAGTTTTCTTCCAGCAACTCGCGCACTATCTTGTGGTCCAGGTGCGTTATCCCAATCTCGTTGCGGCGCTCAGAATTGTTCAGCTCACGCAACACTTCGTCGAGAACAGGATGCTTCAGCGTTGCTATAGCCAAACGCGTCCACCGCCGGGCCGTGTTCGTTGAATTCATCATCCCCATGAACTGCGCCTCGAACAATGTTCGGATGACATCAGACTCACGCAAGTCGCCAGCGTTTTCCACGTTATTTGCAACAGCAATCGTACGGATGAACTGCTGGATGGACGACAAGATTCGAACCAGGGAGCGCTCCGTCAGTTGCGTCCCAGTCGTATGGTTCGACTCTGCACTCTTGTGGATGATCTCATGAGGCTGAAGATCACTGTCGTCCTTGCGGCGAAGGTAGTACACATCCAGAGGCTGAGTAACCCAGCGCAAGCGGTTTGCGTCCTGTGGCAGCTTGGTTCTGTGCATACGGGTGAGGCGCGTGAAGTCATCCGCAATGCTATGCATAGCATTGAGACGATGCAGTCCGTCGATCACGGTCACGTTCGCATTGGCATGGAATTTGCCATTCTGGAACAGACGCGTGTCGGCGGGCAGATGCGTGTTCTGCGACCTCAGCACCGTCACAGTGATACGCGAAGAGCTCACATACCCCACAGCCAACATATTGTTGCGCAGGTCCTCCACGTGGTCTTCTTTCACATCCCGAAGGGTCACGGCCGGTTCCACTAGCTGCCTCACCAACACAGTCGCTCCTTCTCCGACGTAATCCGACGTCACAAACTTGGGCACCGTAATTTGCGTCCCCTGCTGCTCACGAATGCTTTCCGCCACCTCCGGTTCGTCGTCCACTTCGGTTACGTCCTGCGTAGTAGCTTCGGTGACGTTGGAGCGAGCAGGGTGCTTCGTGCCTCCACTGGAGGGTCTTGCAGAGCGAGCAGGGCGCTTCGTGCCTCCCGAAACCGGAGTAGAGCGTGCTGGATGCTTCGTACCCCCCGAACCAGTGATTTCGCCTGCCGGACCGGTACTGGGCATCCGTCCGAGCTGGCCTGGTTCGTCGCTGCGTTGAAGTTTGACGCTGCAGCAGGGGTACGAATGTCGCTAGGGCCATCCTCCGCAGCGGGGCGCATCATCCGAGTATCCCAAGGGTAAAACGCCGCGGCGTATGCTCCACCCATCGTCTCCGGCGGTCCCTCGGCGCCATCAAACATGTACGGGAACGGGAGGTCCTTGAACTTGTCCTTAGTCGCAATGTTTCGCACGACGATATAGTCCGCCTCGTCGGTTTCCGGCAGCTGGTGGTTGTGCAGCGTGCGCGGAAGGCCAACATCGCCACCAGCAGTGCTCACCGAAGCCGTCCCAATATGCACAGCCGCACCGTCCACGTCCGCAAACAAATTGACATCGACGCCGCGCTTGAGTCCGCGCGACTCCGCTGACGCGCTCACTTGATCGCCGCAAACCGTTGAAAACAAACTGCTGAAATGCGTATCCGTCATGGTTGTTGAGTTGGAAAGGAAAAGAGATGGTTGACGTTGACGTATTGGAGTGATGTGGATGGTATGTTTCACGTTGAAGAATGGTCGTGAACGCCAATCGCTGGAAATAATAACACAATACAACCGAAATTTTGTTAGGTACACACCTATCGTGACCGCTGGAATGCAAGACAGGCAATCGAGATGTGAGTGTCCGTTCGGAACGGGCCCGAGTCGGGCTCTCGAAACCTGACGAGGTGGCGTGAAGCAGGCAGTGTCCTTGATGTATAATGTGTTAAAATTACAGCTGTCAAGCTAGGCGGCTTTTGGGGCGGCTGCGAGCACCCCTTTATCCGGGGAACACCCTGATTTGAGTTAAAATTTGGGCTATTCTCAAAAACATGCACATGTGAATATGTTTTTGAGATGGGGGTGTGCCGTACGGCACAATCGACCCGCCCAAATCGTTGATTTTTGCAATATTTTTTGTGCCCGAAATTTTAGAATTTCTGGGCTGGCCAGCAGTGCATCTGAGCTGGACATCCACCGGACGTCCATTTCAGTTGGTCGTGTGCTGCCTACATCCACGCATTGCAGCAACTAAGCAGGCGGGTTCACTACTAATATAAAGTGCACGGAATATGAGTAACGTGATGGGTGAGTAGTGTTTGTGTTGAGGGAGTAAGGCGGGACCATGATGAAACACGGAAGAAGATGTCACCCTAGCATAACTTAGGCTTGAAGCCTGGAATCGACCCATCTTTCGGCGCCATTTAGCCTCACAGTTAGTGCTTACAGAAGCCAGTGATGGCCCCGCTCGGGGCGGCGGCCGGTGCCTGGGGCCGTTGTGGCCAAATTAGACCCATGATTTGAATTAAAATTTGGGCTATTCTCAAAAACATGCACATGTGAACATGTTTTTGAGATGGGGGTGTGCCGTACGGCACAATCGACCCGCCGAAATCGTTGATTTTTTACAATTTTTTTGTGCCCGAAATTTTAGAATTTCTAGGCTGGCCAGCAGTGCAATCGAGCTGGACATCCACCGGACGTCCATTTCAGGTTGGTCGTGAGAGAGTGGGGTGGGACCATGATGGAACAAGGACCAAGACCTGTCCCTGGCGTATTAAGCCTGAAATGACCCTTCGTGAGACGCCATTTAGCCTACAGTTGGTGCTTACAGAAGCAGTGACAACCCCACTCGGCGCGGCGGCTGGTGCCTGGGGCCGTTGTGGCAAATTAGACACCATGATTTGAGTTAAAATTTGGGCTATTCTCAAAAACATGCACATGTGAACATGTTTTTGAGATGGGGGTGTGCCGTACGGCACAATCGACCCGCTGAAATCAAGGTTTTTTGCAATATTTTTGCTGCCCGAAATTCTACAATTTCTGGGCTGGCCAGTAATGCAATAGCTATCTGCTCTAAACCGATTCTAACAAGCAGAAAGAATCCTCTCCTTCATGACGATGCTCTCGAATTGAGTGCAATGCAACGGACTCCCTCCAAGAGAACGATAAAGCATCGTCTTTTCCAAGGCATTTCCGTACGAAAAATAATCGAAAAACATATTTGACTTTAACCTAACAGCTATCGCGAGCACCGTACTCAGCTATATTTCCTCTGTAATTTCCTTCCTCCAACCAATCAATAGCCGCTTGGTCACAGGCTTAAAAGCCTTCCACTATGTGTCCTATCCATCGAAGACCCTCGGAGGGTTCGATCCAGGCCTTGATCACCCATGATGGGTGTGCAACCCGAGAAAATGAAAATGGAACATATTGCGACAGGGACGAGATATCATTCAATGAAAGAGAAGTTCTCTTTCGTTTACTTTTTTCTAACAAGATTCTAAACGTCTACAACCCTATGTCGTCCGTCCGTTTTCATCCCGGAGAGATGTGGATGTGAGGTAAGACGCAGTGGTGATATTGTGTTGATTCCCACAGACGGAGGTGGAGGAGGTGGCTACGGAGGAAGCCTGGAGAACTTCTCCGGTACTGACATCTCACATGTTGAGAACATGTGAGATGTCAGTACCCTGGATGAGAAGAAACACATGTTCAGGTCGGTTCGGATATTCTTTCCATTAAGGAGGTGGAGGAGGCTATGGTGGAAGCCTGGAGAACATGTGAGATGTCAGTACCCATGGATGAGAAGAAACACATGTTCAGGTCCGGTTCGGATATTCTTTCCATTAACGGAGGTGGTGGAGGAGGCTATGGTGGAAGCCTGGAGAAGAATAGAGTAGTCCTATACCCATGGATCACAAGAAGACGTTGTTGGGCTCCTTTTCGAAGCCCATTCGTCTCTTGAATAAATTTAGCACCCAAATCATATACGATTGCCGAGTTGACACCCCGTATGTCTCGTTGGTAGAAATAGCAGGGGTTCCACCACTCAGCTGGCGGGAAGTAGTTACTGATTATATGAGATATGGCTTAGCTCCCGCCAAACCGATAGCTCTGGGCTCAGGTTCTCCAAATGTGGTTATACGAATGTGTTCTGACAATGCTAGAAGACGAATATCTGCATCCTGATTTGAATTAAATTTGGGCTATTCTCAAAAACATGCACATATGAACATGTTTTTGAGATGGGATGTGCCGTACGGCACAATCGACCGCCAAAATCGATGTTTTTTGCAATATTTTTTCTGCCCGAAATTGTAGAATTTCTGGTCTGGCCAGCAATGCATCTGAGCTGGACATCCCCTGTCCAGTGGCCGTCCGGATGTCGCTCACCTGGTAAGCGTGATGCACCTGTGACAACCTATGTGACTGCAGTCACAGCCGCCATGGCGGCCGTGCAGTACAACCCTCAAAGACAGGGAATCACAATCTTTTAAAATTTTTCTCTACCACGTATCCGTCACAACTTATTACCTACACCGGTTACGGGTTTCAAGACCTTTCCAGTGCTGTGTACCCGTATACTCTGTTCCGTTCGATATCAACCAGTGTTCCTCACGAAAGAGTGCAAACGTCCACGAGATACGTCGTCAAATTTGACTGTCTCGCCGAGCGGTCGCCATCCTGTACCGAATTTCCACTCATTCCATTATGACGAATAAGCGCAGGCGCAAACAGCAATCCGATCGTTGACGACGCAACCGTGCCAATTCTGCGCGAACCCGCTAGCCCTTGGGAGGATTCTAGTGACATGGGTACACGTCGAAACGTAGGTCGCGCCGCCCGCGAAACTACTCTCGCTGGCAAAGACTTCCTCCGCCTCTTGCTGGATTTGTTCGCCCACTCAAGTTTCGCAGACTTGACGGACAAGCCGGGAGGTTTTCACATACGCGGACCTTGGCGCTTGGGTTGCGCAGGGCACAGAAGAACAATTTCTGGCGCTGCAAGGTCGACTCAGCATGGCCTTCAGCGGTCGTTCGAAGAATGCTGGAGTCGAGGCGGATGTTGCCGAAATCGTCATGGCAGAGATGAACGTTGAGCGAGCCAAGCAGATTGTTCGTCTGGCATTACCGATTGCCGAGTTTTCAAGACAGGATGAGCGTATCGGGCAATGGGTTGAGCACTGCATCCTTTCTGGGATCGTGTCGCAGACCTTCCTTATTGGATGTAACATGCTTCCTTCGCCACTACAGGCGCCGCAGCGCGGGGAACCAAGCGCCTTCGTTCTGCTCCACCGGAAACGTTCGAGGTATTGATGTATTTCCAAGCGTTTGTCTATCATCCGAAATCACAACAAGAACCTGCCGCGTCGCCGAATAGGCGACGCGGCCGAAGAGGGGAACGAAGCCGCACGCGTCCAAGCCCATCGGAAAAGCACTAATCGAGCTTGTTACGTGGTTCAAGTTTTATACCATGCTTGGACGATGTGGCCTTCGCCGCAAAGTTTTCCAGCTTCGAAGAGTTGATGGCGCCGTACATCATTTTCGACAGGCAGTGAGCATTGGTTTGACGTGCTCGATGAAGGTCTATTCGCACCGATGAGAGAAGCTAGATCTCTACCACGACAAAGCTCCCCTATCTCATCCTGATGGATATGGTGGAAAAGAGAGACAAGAA